>CM076153.1:37810375-38090375 GCA_038025085.1 Tetragonia tetragonoides
ATCCCCCTTGTCACCATTGCTTCGTCTCCACTGATTAACAGGAGTATGCTGCGCAAATACATGGCGACCATATCGCCACTTCGTGCTGCCATTTCTACGTATTCTCGCCCTTGACGAAGCCTCCCATGAAAAATAAACATACGCTAAAAAATGTAATATAAGATCAACATGTGAAAAACAAAGGATCCCCTTATGTACAATATAAACGAGGGATTATATACCAGCCCAAGTTTCAACAGAGCAAGTGGGTTGCCTTTCCTAGCACATCTATAGAGGAATGACAGCGGCCTCATGGTGGTAGGGAATTCAATAATCCCTGACACGTCTGCTTGATAAAGGACACTCTTTCCATGCCCCACGTTATACAACATTTTGCAACTGTCAATTAACAAAATAATTTTTAGCTACATAATGAAATTTAGGTGTTGATGAAAAATTAATTGGCAAAATCGCACCTTAGCCAACAATTCAGCAGATCAACGAGTGACAAACTTCCAACACGACAAAGAATATTTTCCAATAGAGGAAGAGGGAGATCCAGAAGGTTAATCCCACCCACTGCATGTACTCTAGGAAATTTACGTCGCTCTTCTCTCCTTTGATCAGGTATAAAAACAACTGTAATATTACATTGACCAAACGGATTGTTAGCAAGTTTGCTACTATGAATAACAATTATGAAATCAGTGGTAATTTGTTTTCTACCAAAACAAAAAATACCATTAACAATTCATGTAGGATTTTTGCTACCAAATAAGCAGGTTCCGAAGTAACTTTGGCATTTCAAACTAAGAAATCAATAGTAAAGAATTTGCTACCAAATCAACAAATCAAAAACACATCATATAAAGTGCTTGTTACCAAATAAGCAGGTTTAGAATAAGTTGAGCATTTAAAAAAACAAAAACAAATCAGAGGTTAATTTTGCTACCAAACCAGATACTCAGCAACATATCATGTAATTTGTTTCCAAAAAAAATCAGAGGTTAATTTTGCTACCAAAAAAGCGGGTTCCTAAATAAGCATGTGCCAAAAAAGATATAACTTTTGACAATTTGTTTCTAACAACAACTAACAAATAAGGAGTTTAATTTAGTATCTTAACCGTCTCCAATATGTGTAGCAATTCGATGTGCAAACCATTTGGTTTCACCATGGCACCTGCACATAGCGCATCGAGGAAATTCATCTTCCACAAACCATACAAAACTCTGAATCCAAGCTTCATGTACAAGAGCATAATGATCTTTATGGACTGGCAATAGTGGCCTTCGAATTTATATCTGAGAATAAGGGATAGGTATAGTTTGCAATGGGCATGGAAACATCCGAAACGTAAAATGGTCAGAGATGAAAGAAATTGAACTCATCTATGCTCTCTCTTCCCTGCACGATGTCTCGTGCGCCAAACTATCTAAATAACCTATCCATCATCTCCATTCCAATGTTAACGCTTTCGTCATCTGGACTTAGTAAGAGTAGCAGACTCAATACATACTTTGCCGGTACATGACCAAGTTTAGCGGTCCTTTCTATTTCATGTTGGCCTTCTGCGAAATTTCTTTGGATAAAATAAGTATGCTGCACAGGATAAAAAATATACAAATCAATACAAGAACTTAATTATGGGGCTAGTTTGTCCATGATAACAGAACAACAAAACATACCATTCCTATCCTGTGAATGGCGCCAGGGTTGCCATTATTTACGCATTCATCCAAGAAAGAACGGGCGGCCCTGTCTTCTAGGGAATGCGAAACACCCGATACGTTTACTCTTTTATACACAGAACGTGAAGAACCAATGGTTTTCAGTACACGACAACTGACAATGAAGGATGTTACAAACAGAATTATAACTTGGTAAACAAAATCAACAAACAAACATACAAATCATGACTCATGACATACCATCGTCTGCATTGCAGCAAGTCAGAAGCAGAGGATTCTCCAACTCGCCCGACAATGTCTTCGACCACCGACGGAGGAAGATCTAACAAGCTTCTTTGGTCCCTCGCTTGTGGATTATCATCAATCTCATCCACTACGCATTTCCCTTTCTCCTCCCTTGTTAACTTTTGCCTTTTTGGAGGCATCTTCACCAAATTAGAATTTTACTGTCAATAAGTTGTATAATATCTGTGTGCAGAGTCTTTAATTGTATTTATAGAGTTTCCAATATGTGTTTATTAATAAAATAAATCATTTCATGTCGTTTGGAAAATCTAATAACCGTTGTACATAGTAGCAAAGATTGCTCTTTAAGTAGCATAATGACCTTTCAAATAACAATTGCGTTGAAAGAAACAAAATATTTATTGTTTAGGTACACCATATTGATAAGTACTATTGATAAGTATAATATTGGGAACGTGAACTTAATTATAGTTAACAGTAAATAATGCTGAAGGGTAACAAAAACTGGAAAGTGCTTTTGAAACACAGAAAAACGTTTGCAATCACAATAAGAGCATTTACTGCCATTTCAATATTATTTCTAAAAAACAAAACTCAAATTTGTTTAAACGTATCAATTTTTCTCGATTCAGCATGCTACTAATTGCTTTTCATGTAGCAACATTACCCATATATATATGCACAACGAACAGTGAATTATATCATTTTAAACAGTAAAAAAAATTAAACTACCCAAAAATCCTTTACAAATTCTAATAAATACAATTATGGATTTAAAAGAATGCGATTATATTTTTACAAATAGGATTGGAATATCAATTATTGTTCATGCTCGGTTAAAAATAGAAAATACATATTTTTACTTTTGGTTTAAACGACAACAACTAATATATATTGGGAAGGTTAATGTAATTATGGTAAAAAAAAATGTAAAAAGAGGGATTGAAAATGGAAAGTGGCATTGATAATTGAGCAAAACGTTTGGAATCACGATACCAGTTTTGAATTAGTTTTCTTTTACGATAAGAGTAATAGCAAAAGTTCTTGCCAAAGTAGTGTTATCTTATAGGTCAGAGATGGATATGGTAGCAAAACGGACACCACAGAAAGGTTAATAAATATAACCCTCCACCTACTCTAATTGGTATCTTTATTATCTTCATTATCTCTTATAAATTTACTTGCAACCACTTAATTCTTTAGAGGGTTATAAATTATAAATTAAAAATTCTACCTCTACTGCATCTGTGATTATGGCTCCAAGTAAGAGGGTTACCAAAGAGGAGAAAGGGGCATCTGTGATTATGGCTCCAAGTAAGAGGGTTACCAAAGAGGAGAAAGGGAAAGGTGTCGATGAGGGAGATGATGGGACACCCTCTTTGGGTGCTTTGAATCTGCTTGATCTACCTGATGGGGTGTTAGAAGACATTATGGTTAAAGTGGCTACTTGTTCTTCAATCGATCTACTTCAATGCAGGATAAGGTTGTGTAGACTCTGTTTTATTCTTTTCTTTAAGATTTTCATTTATTCTCCAGTTGTTTTATAATTCCCTGTTATGTTCCACTCCATTAATTTGATTTGCATCTACTTATTGATTAAGTTGATGTTGTACAACAGTGCTTCCAAACCGAACAAACTGGGTCAAGGGCCTATCGTATTCCGTAACGCAAACACAACACAAGTGCCCTACTACCCACTGGACACAACTGCACGTAAGTTTCTCTATCTATGCGCGCGATACCAAAACCCGGATGCTTGCTACAAGATTGGGACGGTATGCAATCTATTGAATTATAGTTGTTCCAATTGTGTCTTTATTCCAACGATTTTATACACTGTTATTTAAGCTTCTTACCTAAGTTTTACTTCCGTTCTCTTCAGAACCTGTTCTTCTTTCAGAAGATATTTGAGCAAGGGCAATGGTACATATCAAGGGGAGCAGATGAAGGTCATATGTTGGCCTCATATATGTTAAGCATGATCTTACTAACCAGTAGAGGTCCTGTGACGGTAGACAAAGGGATAGACATGATGGGAAATACATACAGAAAGTTCAAAGGGAAAGGCATTGTTGAGGGAAGGAGAAGTCTGTATCGCTTTTGCCCGATTTATATTAGGAGACTGCTGAAACGTGACAGATTTGAAATCCCAATTTTGTCGTGCCCCCTTGGATCTGTTCACGACCTTGTCCGAGGTTGGGGTGAATTGACAACTACAATTCTGATCTTGAAGACATTGGTCCTAACTGCCCAATCTGCAGAAGCCGCACGGAAATCATGTTTTTCTTTTCCTACATATGATAACTTCGCTTCTCATATGATGAACAAGTAAAATGTATCTCTAGTAGCAAAAGTCTACAATCTAGTATCCGTGTTTGTTATGGTTAGAAACATATTACTATGTCGGATTTTGGTATCAAATGTTATAGTTTTGTAATGGTATTTTCTTAAAAGTTATCGAATCGGTATGGCATCATAACTAATTTCAAGTTTCGTTGAAAAGTCGCAGCCCATCCATATCATCGCTTTTAAATATGGGACATCAGTCATCACTCTACATAATATTTTTACTGATAAAATTTAAAACTCTATTTGCAATTTTAAATATGGCTCCGCGAAAGCGATTTACGAAGAAAAAGAAAAGCATAGGACAGGTTGAGATAAATGCTTATATAGAAGACATTGGCCCTCAGTGTCCAGTTTGTAGATGCTCTAAAGAACTTGACTGGTTTTATACATATAATATGTAGGCAAAGTAACAAAAAACATGTTATTGGTATGTCCTCTATGGTTTCCCTACTTGTGAAATAAGTTGAGTTCTCATATGTTGAACAAGTAATATGTATCCCTTGTAGCAAAATCGCGGTATCTAGCATCCGTTATTCTTATGGTAAGAAACATAATACTATGTCAAATTTTGGTAACAAATGTTATGGTTTTGTAATGGAATTTTCTTAAAAGTAATCGAATCACTATGGCATTATTATTAATTTCAAATTTCGTTGAAAAGTCGTACCTCATTAAAGCCTTTATCGATCATATCGCTTATAAATATGGGACGTCAGTCATCACTCATCACTCTACTTAATTTGTACTGATCAAAATTTAAACCATCTTTGCAATTTTGAATATGGCTCCACGAAAGCGATTCCAGCGATTTACCAAGAAACAGAAAGGCAAAGGACAAGTTGAGGTTGATGGTTTGGCTAATTCCAAATTGCATAGTCTGCCAGATGAATTGTTAGAAATAATTGTGATTAAAGTAGGGAGTTCATCCTAAATCGATTTAGTTAATTGCAAGCTAAGGTGATAAATTATTTACTCTTTAAATCGTACTCTTCATGGTTTTCTTGTTTTATATTTGGATTTCTATAATGATATGGATGTATCTATATAACAACGCTCGCCGATTGAACGAAGTTGGCCAAAGGACGACCGTCTATCAAAAAGCAGACATCTCTGAAGTGTCAGTTGACCTACACAACAAGAGGGCATATTCTTATCTATACAAATGTGCGGCAAACAAAAACCCTGTTGCTGCCTTTCAACTTGGGATGGTAACACAGTCATTGCTTAAATTATATTATACCCGATTAATGTTTGCAAACATCTGTTCTAATTTTCGCCCTCTGCAGGAATTCTACTTCTATGGGATCAATTACGTCGACCATGGACAAAGGTACCTATCTGATGCAGTCGATTTGGGGCATATGCAGGCATTTTATGTGCTTAGCATGATCTTACTTTTGACATGGTACAAAAAAGTTGGAAATCTGGAAGCAGGGATACACATGATGGACAAGCTGTACAAGCAGTTCAAAGGGAGGGGCAAAGGAGAATTACTTTCATCTGTCCGTATCCTCTTAGGCAAAAATTTCTTCAATTCAGGTATCCAAGTTTGGTCTGCCCCGATGCCGATATTCAACGCTTCAAATGGGAACAACTAGACTTTTACAATGCTGATATAAAAGACATGGGTCCTCATTGTCCAGTTTGCAGATGCTCCAAGGAACTTGACTGGTTTTATATTTATAGAATGTAGGCGTAGTAACAGAATGCAAGTTTTTCGTAAGTCCTCTATGTTTTAATGTAGCGAACGCATAGCTCGTATTTTGGTAGTTTTCCATTGAGCATTATGTTTGCTTTTTGTTACGCTCAAACAACTGTCTTTGGTAGCAAAATGGTATAAAAACTATTTAGACGGTTGTAATACAGTGAAATTCATTTGGACCTAATATTTATTATTCTTTTTTTGTGTCGCCATAATCGATAATTTAGGCCCCTGAAAAAATATCTAAATCGATTATTTCCAAATAATAAAGTTGGTAATTATGTTACATTTTTGAAAACCATTTTATAATATTAACAAATTCCAACCATTATATTTACGTCACATTTTTAATAACCATTTTATAATAGTAACAAAGTCCAAAAACTTTATTTACGTCAAATTTTTAAAAACCATTTATAATAGTAACAAAGTCCAACAATTGAACCTGGGTAAACACCACTTCAAATATTGGTAACAAACAATTTTACCTTGGTCAAATAATTTTAATATATTGGTAACAAAATTGGTATTTGATTTGTGATTGAAAACACATTGGAAATCACTAAAAACTAAACAAAAAAACACATTGGAAATCACTATAAATTAAACAATAAAACACATTGGAAATATATATTATATTATGGCAAAAATTCATTTTGAATTACCCATGCGCATTCATTTCATTTTTGAATTTGTATGGGAATGGACAATTTGTTTTATGAGAATAGGGGAAGGGCTGTAAAAAAAAAGACGTGCTGGCATTTATTGTATTTTCGAATGAAAAACTTTAAAAAATAAAAAATAGCAGTTTGTGTTATTATTAGTAGCAGAAAGTGTATCTGACAGAAGTTGAACTGTCACTAACCTATGAAATGTTGTAAAATCTGTTTATAAATATGCCTTAAGACTCCATAAATCAATAATTTCAAAGTGTACTTATCATAGGCATTTGAGAGTGATTATAACCTTTGCCTTTGTCACAGATTATGGCACCAGAAAAGCGGTTCTCAAAGGCCGGGAAAGGGAAACTATTTAAATGGGTTAACGGGAAATGCGAATTAGGGAGATGGGTAAATGGAGAGTGGGTGAAGAAATTGACACTGGAAGAGCAAAGTATGAATGACCCCGATGGCATGAATCTGATTGAACTTCCTGAGAATATACTGGAAGATATTATGGCCAAAGTTGGGAGTTATTCCGCAAAGGATCTACTTCATTGTAGGCTAAGGTACGGAAATTACTCTGTAATACAATATCTTTTGTAATTCTCCAATGATATATTTTTTCTTCAATGACAGTTGCAAACAACTGGATGCTATTGGTAAAAGGAATTTCGTCTATAAAGAGGTTGACGTTTCAGGAGTCCCCTATTACCCATACGACAAGACCGCTCGTGCATTCCTCTTTAAATGCGCGCGAGAAATGAACTCTGGAGCTTGCTACAAAATTGGAACGGTATAAATACGATTACTAATTTGTCATTTAGATGAGATAAACCAAAAATGTTAGACGTATTTGATTAATTTTTGTATTTTACAGCACAAGTATTTTTACCAGAATAGATTCGTTGAAGGGAAGCGTTTTATACAACAGGCGGCATATTTGGGGCATGTTGCGGCGTCGTATGTGTTGAGTATGGTCTGCTTACTTAGTCGAGACAATGCTGAGGTAAACAGAGGGATACAAAAGATGGAAGAGACAAGCTGAAAGTTCAACGGTATAGGGATTGTTGAGGGTAGGAGAAGCTTGTATTGTGCGTGTCCTTATCATCGTAGGAACTCTCTTACGGGAAGACGATTTGTAATCCCCAAATTGCGCTGCCCCTTAGCACCTGTGCATGATCCGGATCGAGGATGGGATGAGGGTCAACGTTTCACCCCTGTCCTTGAGGATATTGGGCCTCACTGCCCATTATGCAGGTGCAGGAGGGAATTAGACTTCTTTTACGCTTATATTTAAACTTTATTGATGAGTGATGGACCTGGTAGCAAAATGCTTTTTATTAATAGCGAAAACGTTTATTAAAGTATCATGATTTTGTAATAGTTGGGGTGTTATTTGCTATTAGCAAAATTTGAATTTGAACTTTTATCGGACGGAGTATTAATTGTATTACCAACTTATCGCATTGGTAATTTAAACAGCGTCATATTATCATAATTGCCCTTTATTTATATTCATATTATATTTATATGTGGGAGTATAAATGCACAACAACCTTTTATTTTCACCTTTCTTTTGTCATTCAAGTTCTTTTCTCCTCTACCTCCAAAACTTCTTCAGTACTACTCTGCCTCAAAAGGTTCTTCAGTGCACCGTAGCCATGAGTGGGGTAAATGTACCCACAACTCCCACATCTCATGGATCGTCGTCGAGATCGGGTCACAGGTGGTGGACATACAAGAATATTCAATTTTCCCCTAATGGTGAAGTGTTGTGCTACTGTAACCGTCCATCTCCTCTGCAAACATGCACAAGACCAGAGAGGGATGGAATGCAGTTTTATGGTTGCTCACGTTGGATGGTGAGTCATAATTGAAACGTTGACTAATTTAATTTTTGTTCACTATTTTTGTCACACTTAGGGTTTCTGACAAAATCGATTTTGCAGACAGTTAATAGATGTAAGTTTTTTGCTTGGGACATTGAAATCGAGTTTGCTCAGTGGTTGCTAGAGAAAGAGGCAGCCCTGGCTACAATCAAGGATTTAAAAGAGGTCAAGTTGCAACTAGAGGCAAAAACTCTCAAACTGAAAGCTAGAAATCAACAATTGGAGGGCAGAATCAACACCTTCCACCTTTGTATGTGGATTGTTGTAGGCGTAGTTCTTTTGATTTGTCTGTTCAAAGCCTGACTGTTGGCATGATTTTCTTTTTTGGGGAATACTAATCTCTTTGTCTCCTGGGCATGTGGCTCATCAATCTTTTGGAATAGGAGGAGTTGAAGTGCTTTTATTATTATCTGTAGAAGTTACATGTGTATTAGAAGCATATTTGCTAGCAAACTGGTTGAACTCGATATCAATAATACTCTGTTTCGTGTTATCTGTATTCTGTGGTAGAGAAATTGGTGACAACCATATATTGCTGTATTTGCGTTGTCAAATTTAAAAAGAATCAAATATATGTAGTTCTGTTAGCAAAAGCAGACATATGGTCTCAAGATATTCGGATATTACCCATTGTTTGAAGTAGCCAAAATAAGGCATATGGTCACAAGATATTAAATTATTACCCATTGTTTTAGTAGTCTATGTAGCAAATTCATCGACATCATAATTTTGTAAATTAACAAGATATGTAACCCCATTAGATGTAACACTTAGTAATCACATAACTAACAAGGACATGGCTTTGGATTTCCTCACGATTTGCCATATGTGACATTTGCAACTGTCTGTAGCAAAATGAGGGGGAAAAAAAGTTAGTAAAACAGTGGGATGTAATGTAATGGATATGATAGTACCAATGCAACCCTCAATGATATTCACCTCAGTCGCACCATATTGACCATCAGGCCCCCGGTCAGCCTTCAATGCCAGTTCCATGTCATCCTGGTTCAACGAAGCAACTCTGCATCCTGTTCCAGACAAATCTAAGCCTTGTCCGTTGCCGATCTTAAGTCTATCTATATATATTATCTGTAAACGACAATTGTTACAAGTGATGCATTTTTTATTTAGTATCAAACAAATAACTTAGTTGTGATAAAAAAAAAATAGCAAGACTCACCGCCAATAAAAGGGTACAACCTCCAAATCCTCCTTTCGAGTATTCGAATCTGTTAGCATATTTGACCAACCACTTCAATGTATATGTAGCCCAGTTGTAACGACGTGCCCGACTTGCTAAACTCAGTACATTCAAGTGCAGTGGGCTGATCACCCGTTTTTGTGTAGGACACAGCAAAACCCCAAGTGTATACAATAAGAAGTGAGTTTGGAACTTCGTTTTGTCGTCCCTTTCCTGAAAAGTCTTTCCAAATACCACCTTCTCACAAATTCCACCATATTTGTTTGTTGTGTACTCCTTCTTCAATTTCTTCCCATCACTATTCGTCCGTTTTGGTATATCTATGGGCAACAGATACGGGTGTGTAGGAACTCCAAGGACACATCCAACAATATCCCTATCTACGAGGACATATTCACCATCTCTGATTTTCAGCTTCTTTGTGTCAGGATCAAATCTTCCTGTTAGCCAATGTCCAAAAATAGGATCAATTGTATGAATGGACATCCGAAGCAAACTAAAGAATCCCATTTCTTCCCCCCAACCCTTCTGCTTTTGTGTCAACTTTTGAATTAGTTTGAAAAACCTTTGAGTATTGCAACCCATGCATAGGTCCACCTGACTCAGGACAACCAAATCACAAATAAATACATATGACTTGTAGAACAACAATGTAGTAGCAAAACATTCAGTAGCTTTCTTGACAAACCCATCGTATACAGTAGGCACGTTAGTAACATGGAGATCACATACCTTGAAAATGCAACAAAAAATCAAATTAAAAAGAAGACTACATAGCAAACAATAAACCACAAACTCATTAAAACACAATCATATTAAAATAATAAATTTAAAAATAGGCAGATCGGTAACAATCCATATTAGTAGTAAAATCAAACCAACAGTCAGACTTTAAAAATTGGGGGTAATTTCACCTGATCTTCTTGTGAGTCAAACCTCCTCCTCTTAAGACGTATTGCAACATGTTTCACCCTATTATGTCGTTTATTGCCTATAGCTTGACTAGTATCATGTTGAACTGGATTTTGTTGCATTTGTTCAGCTGGAGCCACGTTTGATTGCTCTTCAGTTGGGTATGTGATAGTAAAATGCAATTGTGGTGTATCAATTTCGAAATCCAGATCATCTGCTTCATCTTGATGTTCGGGCTCAGGCGGTGGTTGTTTGTCTAATGGAACAGATAAAGGTTCTTTAAGATGCTCAAAGTACACATTGACAAAATTAAGCCCGTTTTTGTTCAAACACTCTTTCATCCCATCAATTGTTGATTCATCATCTATTAGACTTAATACCTCCATCAGATTACCTTTATCAAGCGTTCCTTTGGATATATACCACATGCGAACAAGGCTTTCATGAAACCCCAGACGTCTGATTTTATCAATAAACCATGAAATGTTAATATCTATACACCGAACACTCTGTTTTAAATCAAATACATTTGTGTAAAGCAGCTTCGATTGATTCTCCGTAAAGTAGAACTCGCCTCCATACCTAATTTTTACGGTGATTTCCCTCAATTTATCTACCTATATAAGGAATTAACCACAATTATGCAGAGAATGAAAACCAAAATTGCAAAAATTAAACATACATGCAATTGAAATAATCTAACCTCCTTGGTCGACTTAGGCGAATGAGGTGGTATCTTCGCCGATTTGGTAGAATTCTGTCGTTTCTTCTCCACTTTAGGAGCCATGTTTCGAAAATTCTGTTTTGATTTGGGGTAGAAACCCTAATTTCGCAAATGGCGGCAATATTGTCTAAGTTATGGGGGATGAGTGGACCTTTTAATACAATGAACATTTAATTTTAAGTGGGGATGAGTGGACCTTGTAGTAGCATTCGTAATTCGCACCAATTAGTATCATGTCAAAACGTCATAGTAGCAAAGTTAACATAAACCCTATACCCTATACCCTATACCCTATACCCTATTCCCTATTCCCTATTCCCTAATCCCTATACCCTATACCCTATTCCGTATTCCCTATTCACTCTATCATATTCTCCAAATCCTAAACCTTAATCCCTTTAACCTAAACCCTATACCCTAAACCGTATACCCTAAACCTTACACACTATCTTTATACCCCTATTCAAGGACTACTATTATTAAACATTTCACATACATCTTTTACAAATTACTGTCTAAGTTTATATCCTTTGCCAAATAAATGCCATTATACCCCCTTACATTATTGGTATAGTTTTATTCTCCAACTATATAATGTAAATGATTCACGCTATTCATAAGAATTATAAATTTGACTTTAACAAATATTATGATTTCATGTTGTTAGATAATCATCGAACCAATGGAACTATTATGATTTCATCTTGTCAATAATGTCATTCATGTGACTCAATTAACCAATGGAACTGTTTGCATCATTTAGTATAACGCTTGTAATGTAAATGTAAAACATTAATCTTTTGATCATGCTATATAAATTTTGTATATATATATATATATATATATATATATATATATATATAAATATATATATATATATATATATATATATATATATATATATATATATATATATATATATATATATATATATATATAATGTAAATGATTCACGCTATTCATAAGAATTATAAATTTGACTTTAACAAATATTATGATTTCATGTTGTTAGATAATCATCGAACCAATGGAACTATTATGATTTCATCTTGTCAATAATGTCATTCATGTGACTCAATTAACCAATGGAACTGTTTGCATCATTTAGTATAACGCTTGTAATGTAAATGTAAAACATTAATCTTTTGATCATGCTATATAAATTTTGTATATATATATATATATATATATATATATATATATATAATATTATGATTATGATTATTATTATTATATTAATATATAGCATTGATATAACATTAAATATGTTCATGCATTGCATAAAATATGTTTTTCCGATTTGGCAATCACACACACACACATATATATATATATAAACAGAGAGAGAGAGAGAGAGATTTTTTGTGGTTTAATAAATTTATATATGTTACATATATAATGGGATGAAATACTTCATAATGTAATTGCAATTAGTATCATGTAAAATAGATATTGTAGCAACTTCAACTAAACATCTAGCATTGATATAACATTAAATATGTTCATGCATTGTATAAAATATGTTTTCCCGATTTGGCAATCACTTATATATATATATATATATATATATATATATATAGAGAGAGAGAGAGAGAGAGAGAGAGAGAGAGAGAGAGAGAGAGAGAGAGAGAGAGAGAGAGAGAGAGAGAGAGAGAGAGAGAGAGAGAGAGATTTTTTGAGGTTTAATAAATTTATATATGTTATATATAATGGGATGAAATACTTCATAATGTAATTGCAATTAGTATCATGTGAAATAGATATTGTAGCAACTTCAACTAAACATCTAGCAATACACAGTCATACTAATTAGTATCATGTCAACTTGTTATAGTAGCAACTTAACATAAACCATTCCCAATCCACAATCATACCAATTAGTATCACGTCAACTGGTGATAATTGCAAACTAACCTAAACCTCTCCCAATACACTATCAAACCAATTAGAATCATTTCAAATGGTAATAGTAGCAAATTAACCAAACCCTCTCCCCATCCACCATCATACCAATTAATATCATGTCAAATGGTCATCGTAGCAAATTAACATAGACCTCTCCCTAACCACAATCATACGATTTGTATCATGTCAAATGGTTATAGTAGCAAATTAACATAAACCCTATACCCTATACCCTATACCCTATACCCTACACCCTACACCCTACACCCTACACCCTACACCCTACACCCTACCTATACCTTATTCTCTAAATCCTATACCTTAATCCCTACCTTATTCTCTAAATCCTATACCTTAATCCCTTTAACTATACCCTATACCTTATACCCTATACCCTACAACCTATACCCTATACCCTCTACCCTATACCATATTCTCTAAATCCCTTTAACTTATACCCTATTCCGTATTCCCTATACCATATTCTCTAAATCCTAAACCTTAGTTCCTTTAACCTATACCCCACACCCTTTACTCTATACCATAGAAGAACTAGTATTATTAAACGTTTCACACACATCTTTTACAAATTACTTTCTAAGTTTATACCCTTTACCCATTTGCATTATATTATTTTATCATTTAAGATGTAATTACACTAAAAATTTGTATTTTATTATTGTTGTTTATTGCATAAACCCATTTAAATGCCTTTATACCCCCTATTATACTACCTAACATTTCACATGTTGTAGCACTAATTATTTGTATTTTACATTGCTATAGTTTGATTTTAGCAAACATAATGATTTCTTTATGTTAGATAAACACCGACCTTCTGGTCAGTAATGTCATTCATGTGACTCAGTTAATCAATGGAACTGTTTGCATCATTTAGTAATATGACCTTAGAAGACGTTATCATTTCATATTGATAGAAAAACATTGATCTTATGATGATGCTTTATAAATTTTAACGTCATCAATAATATAGGAATTGATTCTAGATTAATTTGGATTTTATATATATATATATATATATATATATATATATATATATATATATATATATATATATATATATATATATATATATATATATATATATATATATATATATATATATATATATATATATATATATATATATATATATATATATATAATGTTTATTTTTGAGGTTTAACAAATTTGTATATAGTCTTATGGGATGAAAAACGGACTCCAAAATATAATTGTGCAAAAATATTTAATGAAACGCTAAAAGGGTTTTGTTTTTCCGCCATTTTGTATGAAGAATATGAGGAGTCGCCTATGCAATAACCCGGCATTTTGGCCTTTAAAGCATTAAATATGTTCATGCATTGTATAAAATACTTCATAATGTAATTGCAATTAGTATCATGTGAAGTATAGCTATTGTAGCAACTTCAACTAAACATCTAGCTATACACAATCATACTAATTAATATCATGTCAACTGGTTGTAGTAGCAAGTGAACATAAACCATTCCCAATCGATAATCATACCAATTAGTATCATCTCAACTGGTGATAGTAGCAAACTAACCTAAACCTCTCCCAATACACTATCATACCAATTAGTATCATGTCAAATGGTTATAGTAACAACTTTACCTAAACATCTAGCAATACACAATCATACTAATTAATATCATGTCAACTGGTTGTAGTAGCAAATGAACATAAACCATTCCCAATCGACAATCATACAAATTAGAATCATGTCAACTTGTGATAGTAGCAAACAAACCTAAACCTCTCCTAATACATTATCATACAATTTAGTATCATGTCAATTGGTGATAGTAGCAACGTTACCTAAGCCACTCCCCATCCACAATCATACAATTTAATATCATGTCAATTGGGTATCGTAGCAAATTAACATAAACCTCTCCCAAACCACAATCATACGATTTGTATCATGTCAAAAGGTTCCAGTAGCACATCAACGTAAACCCTATACCCTATACCCTATACCTTATTCTATAAATCCTATACCTTAATCCCTTTAACTATACCCTATACCCTACACCCTATACCCTATACCCTATACCCTACACCCTATACCCTATACCTTATTCTCTAAATCCTATACCTTAATCTCTACCTTATTCTCTAAATCCTATAACTTAATCTCTTTAACTATACCCTATACCCTACAACCTATACCCTACAACCTATACCCTATACTCTATACCCTATACCATATTCTCTAAATCTCTTTAACTTATACCATATTCCGTATTCCCTATACCATATTCTCTAAATCCAAAACCTTAGTTCCTTTAACCTATACTCCACACCCTTTACTCTATACCATAGAAGAACTAGTGTTATTAAACGTTTCACACACATCTTTTACAAATTACTTTCTAAGTTTATACCCTTTACCCATTTGCATTATATTATTTTATCATTTAAGATGTAATTACACTAAAAATTTGTATTTTATTATTGTTGTTTATTGCATAAACCCATTTAAATGCCATTATACCCCCTATTATACTACCTAATATTTCACATGTTGTAACACTAAATATTTGTATTTTACATTGCTATAGTTTGATTTTAGCAAATATAATGATTTCTTTATGTTAGATAAACACCGACCTTCTGGTCAGTAATGTCATTCATGTGACTCATTTAACCAATGGAACTGTTTGCATCATTTAGTAATATGACCTTAGAAGACGTTATCATTTCATATTGATAGAAAAACATTAATCTTATGATGATGCTTTATAAATTTTAACGTCATCAATAATATAGGAATTTATTCTAGATTAATTTGGATTTAATATATATATTAATAATAATTATTATTATAATTATTATTATAAAAATAATATTAATATATTAATATATAGCATTGATATAACATTATATATGTTCATGCATTGTATAAAATATGTGTATATGATTTGGCAATCTATTTTATGTCTATATATATATAATGTTTATTTTTGAGGTTTAACAAATTTGTATATGGTCTTATGGGATGAAAAACGGACTCCAAAATATAATTGTGGAAATAGTGACTGATTTGTCACAAACCAGGATAAGAAAGGAACAAAGTATATTAAAGGTGTCACATGTGAGATTAACCCAATATTAAAAATCGAATAACAAAATATACAGCCAGCAATAATAAAAAGTAGAGTTCAGTAACAATCTTGAAAACAGTCTAACTATATTAATGACCAATGGTGGCGTGTGTATTTTCATTGGTTGAGTATTAATAATAACACATATGCCAAAACATGACAAACTCTTTCAGTAGCAAAAAATGGCGCAAAAATATTTAATGAAACGCCAAAAGGGTTTTGTTTTCCCGCCATTTTGTATGAAGAATATGAGGAGTCGCCCATGCAATAACCCGACATTTTGGCCTATATAAGCAACCCTCAACTACAGAAAATTTCATCCACTTCTACAAGCATACAGTTTTCCTCTCTTAACCTAATCGTTTATTATTATTAATAGAAAAAGAAAAAAATTATGGTGAGGACTACAAACGAACATCTCCGCAAAGAACACCTAAAAGATAAAATTGAGATGAGAATGTTCATGAGAGAACTTTTGTATACTGTCGGTCCACTAAAGGTGGAGAGAGCCCTTGCCCAAAAAGGAAGCTGGATGCGAACTATAGAAGACATGTACGACGAAGAGTACAACAAGTACATGTTGGATCCTGAGAGGAAGATACCTACCAAAACCGCTATTCGCAGAACAGTCAACGGCAAGCGCGTCGCTGCTGAACAATCCGCTGCTCCGTTGTACCTTGTGGAAGAGGTTCGTAAGACATTCAGGATCATGGAAAACGTACCAAAAGAGAGTCTTATTTACAGAATAGTAAATGGGGAACGAGTGCTTGCTAAGGAAGGCCCAACTGATTACTCCATTGTTAAGGAAGAGGTCCGTAAGTCAGAGAGAGTGATGAAGAGGCAGTAAGAGGACTGCAATTCGCATGTGGTGTTGAAGAAACAGAGGAAGAATTGAATCATTCAATTTCAGTGATCCGACAAAGAATCTTTCATATCGTTTTAGACTTTAATATTTTGCTTAAGTAAAAGTAAACTAGTTTATGATGTTTATGTGTTTTGGTAACAAAGTGTTGATTTGGATTGTAATGTTTCGTCTTTTAGAATGAATGAATTCGGTTTTATTTAACTAAGTAGCATATTTTATTATGTTTTTTCCCAGGTTTTCACTGCTTTTGCTTATGTCAATTTAACTAGTTTATATGTATGTGTGTTTTGGTAACAAAGTATTGATTTTGATTGTAACGTTTCAGTCAAAATCAATTTCAGTAAACTAGATGTAACAAAGTGTTGGTAACAAAATGTTGATTTGGATTGGCAGGTTTCTTCTTTTGGAATGATTATATTTGGTTTTATTTAACTAAATAGCATCTTTGGTAGCAAATTAACCACACCATTTCATGTGTTGGAAACGTGTAGTAGCGGAATTAAATTTAGAGGTTTTCCAATGCTTGTTTCCCCTCGAATATCGCGCTCTATTTAATATATTCACTTCTACTGCAGACATTTTCCTACGGCACGTTTATTAAGGCAACTTTGAAATAATTAAAAGAAATATTTATTTAGTCAAATCATCTTTATTTGTAATGTCAAATCTTATTATGGGGAATTAGAAGCGACATTTATCATATTTTCAGTTCTCTGCAACCAGAACATCAATTATTTTGACTAAACTTTACCCTACTTGAGTAAAAGATACAGAGAGGAACGAGAGAGGAAGCAACCCTGATAATTATAATTCCGATTATAGAGAGAGGAAGGAGAGAGGCAACGACCCACATAATCGGAATTGTTGAAGCTAATCCGATAATACGCTGCAATTGAAGGTGATCAATTGAAAATTAGTATTTCTTACCTTCTATTGTTGTATTTCTTGATTTTTTTAAGGTCTTTTAATTCTAAATTGTTAATTGATTATTGATTGTGAAAATTTACACTTTAATTTTCTACATTGTGCATGTTGATGATGACATTAAAAAAAACCAGGGATAATTCTAGATGTCAACATTTACACCTCAAATTGGCGTTATTTCTTTTTTTCTTTTCGTTTCTGCCCAAATGCATGTCTGAATCTGAGATTTTGTTGGTTGGTTTATGCTTAAAGTTAATTTCATCCGTAGTTTTGGGGGGATTTATGATTAATTTTATCATTATCGCAATTTTTTTGGTCGTCGCTCTGGTCGGTTGGGTTTTATGTAACTAAGCATGTTTGTGGGAAAATTTAGGGTTTCAATGGATCCTGTCACAAATTCATGGGATGATATTTCTCTTGTGGGAAGAGATGCTACTCAATCAGCTGAATCAGTTGAGGACAAGGGTAGGGTTACAGGGTATGAAGCGATTACACAACAACGATCTACCAATTTTAAAATGAGTAAAGGTGATGATGGGAAATATGATGAAAACGCTGGGGGTAACAGTGTTGCCTACGGTGGAGACTGATGATGGTGGGAAGTTTGAAAATCCTGGTGGTTCTGTTGGTCGATCAACAACGTTGTCAGATAATGGAAGTGATGGTAGCAAAATAGTAGGGGGTAGTGTAAATTCTACTGATGGGTGTAGGGATGCTGTAAATTCACAGGCTAAATCTTGTGATGCTTCATCTTTTGAAAAGCCTCCTTCAGTTGATAATTCCAAACAACCTCAAATGCCTACGGGAGTGACGAATGATGGTGGGAAGATGGAAAATACTGGTGTTGATGCGGAGGGGAATATGAGAGATACTGTTGGTTCTGGTGGTGCAGCAACAATGGTGGATGGTAAAGGAAGTGCTGGTAGCAAAACACTTGGTTGTAGTGTAAATGATCTTGATGCGAGTAGGGATGATCAACCTGAACAACAACCAGAACAAGCTGAGCAGCCTAATGTGAATAAGGGAGATACTGCTGGTTCTGGTGTTGTGGAAGGGGATATTGGTCAAAATATTTCTGATGCCAAGAAAGTTGACAACAATGGTGATGGAGATAGCAATATGCCTGGTGGTGGGGGAAACTTAGGTTCTCATGAGGAAAATAAGGTTCAACAAGACAAGGATTTGGAGGACAGTACTGTTGGAGCATCTGGTGATGCTGGTCCAAAAGGTTCCAAAGTAGCAGGGCAGACGGGTAAAAATAAAGGTGGAAAAAATAAGGGGACAAAGTGAAAGAAAGAACTTGCAAATAAAATAGAGAAAATTCCTGTTAAGGTAAAACATCAAATTTACATGTCATTTTAATAATGGCTGATTTTAAATTGTTTGTGTGTTGTTCGTGCAAATTGCTAGGGTATTGTTTGTGTAAATTGCTTGTGTCTTGTGTGTGTATATTAATGAAGACTTGTATAATATGCTCTGTGTAAAATGGTTCAGATGTTTTTCGCTACCAATACATACAGTTGTAGTTTAATTGTCTAATGACATTTTGCCACCATAACGTAGTTGTATGATCATTTTGCTACTAATATATAGTTTGCGTTAGTAAGTTATATTTTCACCTGTATGTTCCTTTTAGTTTCCACTACTAGTACTACATTAATGAAGACTCGTGTAATATGCTCTGTGTAAATTGGTTCACATGTTTTTCGCTACCAAGACATGCAATTGTAATTTACTAGTCTAATGCCATTTTGCCACCATAACGTAGTTATATGGACATTTTGCTACTAATATTTAGTTTGCGCTACTAAGGTATATTTTCACTTGTATGTTCCTTTTAGTGTCCACTAGTACCCATTGCTGAGCTCAGTTTTTTGGTTTTTGGTGCTATAAAATTTGTTGGGTCCATGCTGGTGTCCACTAGTACCCCTACTGCAGGTGCTATCCCAATCTTGTTGTTGATCTGATATATAAGCTGACAAAACAGCAGAGAGAATGGGTACAGGATTCTGGATTTGGCAATATTCTTTATTTCAAGATGACTAAGATCCCAAGGTTCTTGTCCTCTTGGCTGCTAGGTCGTTTTGATCCCGACTCTAAAACTCTACTTCTTAGAGATGGGGTGACAGTCAAAGTGGATTGCGAGATGGTCAGATGGGTATTTGGTATCCCGAGCGATAAGTGGCTGTATGATTTAGGTCCTGAATTACCTGGTGATGAAAAAGATGCCAAAGATATCAAATATTATTACTCAAACAACGGGGGGATAAATCACGGGTCTCTGTCAAACATGAGCGCCAAAGAGACTAAAAACCAGAAACTGTTTACAAGGCATTTTATCCTTTTTATTTTGGTCTCGCTTTTGTGTGTCAACAAAAACAACTGGGTCAGCCCGGAACACTGTCAAGTTGTCTTGGACAGGTATATCAGGGAGTCTAAGAGATATAATTGGGGTAAGTACGTCATTGATTGGATGGCAAAGTACGCGACGAAGATTAAAAAGACTCCTACCACAGAAGAACCAACAGATGAAAATAATGGAATTGCTGGATCTCCCATGCTCCTTCTGGTTAGTGTTGTCATATGTTCAACATTAAGGCTTCCAATTTCAAAATAAAGATTCTAACATTAATGAATGCAAATCTCCTAGATTTGCTACCTTGACAGATTAGACCTTGGCGAGCCAATGCGGTGGTGCACAAAGTTTCATAGGATGGGGGCTTGGACAGATAGAGATGTCGACGATGCTGTACATGCGGACAGGCAATCAGACAATAAGTATGAGGAGGAATTTGGTAAATTACCGGTAAGATTTTTACCTGTTTGAAGTTTGCGATCAAATCTTTTCCTACTAAAACTACACCTATCCCTGACAACTTTTAAATATGTGTCTAGATTGTTCCAGATGTAGTATATGGCAAGGATTATCCAAACTTCGGAGACAAGGTCAAATACAAGTGGGAGTATGATGTCGCTTCTGCACTTGATAAGGTATGTACTCTTTACGCTTTTAAGATTATTTTGATATCAACACGTACTACTTCTAACATGTTGTCATACAATATTTCTACTAATGCTTAACGCCGTAGTTTGGTCGCGAGGAAGATGAGCTCAAACCTTGGCAGTTGTTGGTTGAGAGGAAAAGGAAACCGATAAGTAACTATCAGAAGAAAACTGGCTCTCCAGCAGAGAAGAAAACAGCTCAGACTCCACCAGAAAATAAAAATGCTAAGACTCTAGCAAAGAAGAAAACAGCTCAGACTCCACCAGAAAAGAAAAAGGCTAAGACTCCAGTTGCGAAGAAAGGAAAACCTGACTCGACTAAGGCGGGAGATGTGAACAATGCTACAAATGAAGAGGGGCCCAATGCAGTAGGATCGGGAGATCCCACCAGCACTCCATCTGATGAAAATCATGGAGGGATTCCCAATGCAGCAATGGGAAAAGGAAATACAACTGAGGTAACCTGGACGTCAAATCATTAACTGATGAGTTTGGTAGCAAATTACGAAAATTACGTGACATAAAAAGGGGATGAAATGTCAAATGTTCATTTGCAGTTCCTCACATTGTGTGTCTTTCCAGGTTCACAATCCCACCAAGGCAGTAAGGACGAAGAAGGGAAAAAGCAGAGCTGTAGCCAAAAAACAGAAGGCAACTAAGGGACTAAAAGGGGGAAGCAAGAAAAGTAAAACCGACATGCCCGTCGAAGATGACGACATTCCTTATGCTGAAACAAGTGGGTCTGAGCGTGAATCGGGAGTTGATGGAAATGAAGGAGAAAACACCAATGATGATGGATGGGAGGATGAATGGGTTCAACATGAAGACGGAACTTGCAATCCGCCAGCAAAAACGCCTCAAATAAAGGAAGCGCCAATCAGCCGTCTCATTTTGGATTCGAAGTCACGAATGGCAAAGTAATCCTAGACCATGCAGGATTCTCAAATGTACTACTATTTAATCTATTTTACAATTACTTCATTATTAATAGCTTTTCAATGTAGGAACCATTGTGTTGTTTTCAAGACTGGTACCCTTGAGATTAGCCGTAAAGAGATACATTTAGCCTTTGTACGTAGAAGAGAGGTGTCAATGAAGGTACGACTTCCAATTTTTTTTATTTCATTTGAAGAGCTATCACGTATAAAAATTTAAACTTCTTACCCAGGTGATGACTGCGTTCATCAAGTGTGTCATGTCTATGACCCCGTTGACAGACCCTCCGTCTCTCCAGTTTCATATATTGAATCCCCAATGGATGGTAAACTTCTGATTCTCATATTTGGTCATCTTGCTACTTTGTGCTAACAAAACTCTTACAAATCTATAAACGTTTTTCAGTTCATATTACTAAATGAAAAAGTCATTGCGAAGGCAAATGAGGCACTTGCTAAATCTCTCCAGGCGGAAGTTGTAGACAAGAACTATGATCCCAGAACTTGCAAACATGTATTATTGCATTTTCCTACACCAGTAACTTAGTTTAGTGTGTCGTGTTAATTGTTACGTACTAATATTTCATTTCTTATTTGCAGCTTCTGGTACCTGTCTTGTAAAAATCGCGTTGGTGGAGTTTTTCAATTGACGTAGCAAAGTGGGAAGTCACAGCGTACGACACATCTTATAAGAGTGATCACAAACTTGCGATAAAAGAAGCGGTAAGTTGTAAATAGATTCCTCTAGTAAATTTTAAAACCTAATTCTGTCTGTTGCTATGCCAGGTTAAACAGTTAGGTTGTGTTTTCCAAATGCTTAACCCACCCATTACACTCCCCACTGAGAGGCTGAAATACTATATGCCCCATGTTGACGAAGAACTTCCTGAACTCTCCTACGCGGAGGATTCTGGTCCACTAACCATGATTTGGATGTTGAACATGATAAAGATTTACGAATGCAGAATGGTGGAGGTGAGAACAGACTTATAAGTATCTTCGTATTACACATATAATGTGACAATGACACTTAAAAATTGTACATGTCAGGGTTTCTCCCATGACATCAATTATCACAGGAACTCCTTATTGGGTTTCATGATGGGACACCCTTTGAATGAGGTTCTTGAAGACGTACGGAGAGAGATGATGGGGTTGACTAAGGACAAATGATACGAGAATGGAAAGGATGCGACTGCTGTTGTAATGGTTGATGTAATGATATTTTGCTTGCCTCAATGACATTTTGCTACAATGATACTTTTGTACTAGACATCTAATCCAATTGAGATCATACTTGTATGATCAGTTTAGGATAATTAACTTATATATGCTTGTTATTGTAATATACAATACTTACGTTCGTACCCTTGATGGATTTCTTAAACATTTCTTCGTTATCTTCAATGTGGTGTAAAAAGCACCAATAATGAATTATGATTTTGACTCTGTTGCTTTATTTTCTCAACTAAAAATTAAAAAACATAAATTCAGTAAATTATTTAATTGTGGATTGATACCAACAATTTTTTTTTTTTTTTTTTTTTTTGTATTTTGCTACCACGTTTATTTTTGTTTGTATCTAAATATATATATTGATATATTGATTAAATTAAACTACCATATATATTGATATATTGATTAAATTAAACTACCATATGGCTTGCAAATAGACCTCTCAACAGGTGTTTCGTTTATGGGCAAAACCTATTATTGAAGGCAGTTCAGACACTATAAATAAGAAAACCTCTTACACTTTTTCATCAGTATCTCATCAACTGCCCATAATTGAGAATCAGAACATTTTCTTCCATTTTCAACCATGGACGTCAATGTTCTGGAACAGGCTCACCGAACGCCTTACAAAAAACTTGACACCCATGACAAGAACATTATTCGCATCAATGCAGAGAGCCAACACAGAGATGCTTTGGCTATATTAGGGTTTTTCCAATATTTTGATGAAAATGGACCATCTTCATCATTGAGAGGACTTCAAAACTTAGAGGACGCTGCTCGGTTGGGTTCCATGTTTGCCAAGTTTGTTGCTGGTATCATAAAGTTTGGGAACGATAGTGTAGAAGGCCTCATTATACTCTTGGAAGTTTATAGGTCAGAAGGTGGAAGGAGGATGTTGATGTATGGGTACAGGGTTAAGAAGATGACTGAAAGAAGGCCCTTTTCCTTGGAAACATACATGGAAGAAGATATGTGACAAATCTGGCGAAGATCATTGGCCTATGTTTGAGCCGGTTGATAATCATCACAACGACCCACAACTGGTGACATGCGACTTTTGCATGGTTCAACTTCAGATGTTCGTTTTGAACCAACGCGATGGGTTTGAAACATAATTGCAAGAATCATCATTTAGTAGTAAAATAAGTATGTTTTATTTTTTAATTTTGGAGAGGAGTGAAACTTTAATGTCATTCGCCATCAGTACTATTACAGTATACTTTGGTAGCACAATATGTTTTATGGAATACAACTTTTTGGGTTGCCCCCTCAATACTATTACAGTATAATTTGGTAGCAAAATATGAAAAATTGAATACAATGTTTTGGGTTTGAACCAACGCAATGGGTTTGAAACATAATTGCAAGAATCATCATTTAGTAGCAAAATAAGTATGTTTTATTGTTTATTTTGGAGGGGAGTGAAACTTTAATGTCATTCGCCATCAGTACTATTACAATATACTTTGGTAGCACAATATGTTTTATGGAATACAACTTTTTGTGTTGCCCCCTCAATACTATTACAGTATAATTTGGTAGCAAAATATGAAAAATTGAATACAATATTTGGGATTTTTATGTACTACATTTGATGAAATGTAGTATACTTTATTGAAGCATTTGGTAGCAAAAGTATCTAAAGTTTTAGGTTTAGGGTTTGTCAATAATTCATGCCAACTTCACCGGAATCTGGGTTTGTCAATTAAACGGCTTGATATTTACAATTTATGTTTGATTCTTCATGACAATTTACCAGACCAATAAATCATACAGTCGATTCTCAATATTGATGAAATTAATTTCCAAAGATGAGAGAGAAAGAGAAGAGAGAGAACAAGAAGAAACAAAAGAAAAAACCAACCCCCCCATAAACACAGCCTTCAAAGCAATAATTCACCCAGCAATTTCTTCCCTTTTCCCAATTCACCTCCATTTATGAAATTTCTCCTTTGTTTTGCCTTGATTAACCAATTCAAGGCTTAATTTCTGAGATATTCTTCTAGTTCTCGTCACTTTCTCTTGTAACCCTAGATTTGTGTGTTTAGGGTCTTGCATTGAGATTGATGGTGAAAGATTCAGCCTTTCTCGCATGTCTTCCGAGCTTGCCGGTGCAATTGCAATTTGATGGCCCTGTTTTTGCAATTTGATGGCCCTTTCTTCAAGCTTTTATCCAAATAGACTGATAATATCCATCTAGGGTCTCAAGACAACAAACACATCCGTTTCTTAAGATCTTTGTTTAGATCTCAGCAAACTGATAAGTAGTTTAAAGTATTTGGCTTTTACATTTCTGAAGTGTTTTCTGCCTTGTGGCTTATATTGATGAGGTATTTTTTTGGTGGATTTCCAAAACTTTCTTTATAGAATTGGATCAGTATATGATGTTTGGATTTTTTACTCAAGACCACTTTTCCATCCCAGGCTGAGCAAGCCATAAGGATGGATTTATATTTTCTTTTTATTTTTTTATTTTTTTTATGTTTTTTAAGCCTTAAGAAGGCCTGTCTATAAGAAGATAATTTCTTTTGATGAGAAAAAATTATATGAAGATAGTATCCTTTGATGGCCAAAAATTTGTGAAGGTATTTTCTGTTGAGATAATTTTCAATTGTGAGGTGAGCTCCATCCTCTATTTATTATCATTTCTTAGTCCTCTTTTAGTCTCTTTATTTCGATCAATATGGATTATTCATAGTTGTGATTTCTTTGTTTATGGATTTGTGAGAATCTGTAACTTGGGAGAAACAATTATTGTTAATAGCAAATAAATACGAGTAGTTTTTTGTCTAACAAATGTTTGGTTTTTCTACCCCTCAAAGACAACTCCTCCATCACATTTTGGGTTTTTGTTGTTAACCCTAGAATTTATTTCAATAAATTTGCTATTTGTTTAGCATTCTGAGCTTCCATTTTCAAAGGGGGTGTGGAAAGTGATTCTCTTTGTGGTTTTTGTTTAAGCCTGCTTCTTTTTCGAAGTAGATCTGGTGTTTCAAAAATTGTTAGTTGGCTAACTTGGTTCATGTGTTTTTCATGGTTTCTTCACTATTTAGATAAGGTCTTTGTAGCAAAAAGCATTTGGGTGAAGATGAATGATTATAGAATTGGGGCTTTTGATCTGATCTGATCTGAAAGCAAAAAAAGAAAAAAAAGAAAAAAGAGTTAAGTCAGATGTTATTTGCTGTTTCTTTGCAACCACTAGCGCCATAGCGTTTCTGACGATGGTAAAGTTGGTGGTGGTCCTGGCGGTTGAGAACGGAAGTCTTTACTATCGGATCTCGCTGTGACTGGTTCCTAAGCAGGGCTTGAAGACGTAGCGATGGAGGACATCTATCATTAGCTTTTATTTATTTGTCTTTTGCTTATTGTAATGTTGTTTTAATTTGTTTCTTTCTTGTATTGAGTCTTTGTACTCATGGTCATTCATGACCAGCTTCCTTGCTATTTCAAAAAAAAAAAAAATGAAATTAATTTTCAGAATTAATAATATTGATTTTGTAAGAACTTGGCAATTTTTGTTAAAACTTTGTCCATTCTTTGCAAACTCGTCGGAAGTAATGGTTGAAATTGGATTTCGTATTTCTCCGGCATGCTTGGACTATAATCTACTCTTGAATCAAATAGACGCGTCCACAGATCATAAAACACGAATTACTAATTTTGATTTTGCAAAAAATTAACTCGGAAAAATCAATTTTATGGATTTTATTTAATTAATCGCTATGTCGTCGATCGAAGCGTCGTCGTCGCCGGCACGGCCCTCCAGAAATCGGCGGAGTGGAATCGTCGCCGTCGATTTGCCGGAGTAAATTCGCCGGAGTTCGTTGGTTTCGCCGGCGTTCGTTCATTTCGCCGGAGTTCACTTCCAAACAAATAATGGGAATGGGGTGTGAAGTTGGGTTAGATTATTGATTCTGAATTGTTTTGTTTCAATGCATTGGGAACATAAAGTAATAATGAGGCTTACTTTCCATTTGAAATTTGAATGAAATATCTCAAAATCACTCTTTAGATTCAAATGAAAAAGATACTTTGATGATGTAAGCATGACATAAGTGAGTTGAGGGAATATTCATTTTTTTTGCCACTTGGACATTTGAGATTGAAAGTGTATATCTTGGCATATACACTGAGTATATGTGTAGACTTGTCCATCGAAACACCCTTGTTACGTCATATTCGGTTTTCGTGTCAAACAACGAATATATTAAATAAATTGAACAACCAGCATAACTGTTAGCCCCAATCACTCCAAATTGATGTACCTCAAGACATAAGTCAAAACTTCACAAATAATCTTCCTAGATTTATTTTAGATTATATTTTCACAACATAAACTTTTTATAACTTTATATTTGTATAATTAAAGTTATTGATGGTTAAAGTGTTGTCTAGGAGCTCGTGCAAATCTAAAGTTAATTTGGTACATTAATTTAGGACGGATGAAATACATAACAAATATACCAGATATCTCAAGATTTCAACAACAGAAACATTAAAACTTTTCTCTCAATTTATGCAAAACAATGTTGCTAATAGTACTGAAAGTCTTTGAGTTTCATCGTATAATTTATGTATATGTACATATAATTTAATAAAAAGCAGATTGAAATATTTGTGAAAGGTCAAGTAGGTCACATGGTTTCGAATCGATATTACACAACTTTTTAGTCATTAAGCTCTTGAGTAAAGATTGAGTACAACTAATAAAGCAAGCAAGAGATGTTTGGTATAATAATTTCTAATAAAATACAAGCGATACAAAT
Organism: Tetragonia tetragonoides; assembly: GCA_038025085.1. Classification (NCBI taxonomy): domain Eukaryota; kingdom Viridiplantae; phylum Streptophyta; class Magnoliopsida; order Caryophyllales; family Aizoaceae; genus Tetragonia; species Tetragonia tetragonoides. The sequence goes on from CM076153.1 coordinate 37,838,499, forward strand.
ATAAATTGTTATGGATCACGAAGTATTTAATAAATTTAAAATAAACATTGATAGTGCAGTATACAATACACTTTTGTGTGTGTACCCGCGTATGAATAGAGGATGTAATATTCAAGTGAGCAAGGGAGATCTTTCCTTGTTCCTTATGGTGTTTGAGTGAGTGACTCACTGCTAGGTCTTTTTTTTTTTTTTTTTTTCTTGTAAGTGAGTCATTACTAGGTACTCAGTTGAAATCAACCATGCCGACAATACACAGGCTTGTCCTTGGGCAGGTGCAGCTAGTGCACCTGCACAGGGCCTCCAGAAATAAAAGGACCTCCGAAATTAAAAGGGTCCAACTGCTTGTCAAAAAGTCTTGGTCCATATTTCTAAGTTTAGTAAAACCAAGGGAATAGGGAAAGCAAGCTCAGTCAAAACATTAGAATATTAAAGCAATTGTCTTTGGCTCAACTTTTAATAACTCCATACGTATTCAGTAGAGTACTTTGCAGTTCGCACGCTTTATTCTTATCTTTTTTTCTCTCTCTTCCTATCAAAGTCTCATGTTTCTTTCTCTCTCTTCCTATCAAAGTCTTCCGTTTCTTCATCTGAACATGATTCGATGGTGGTTTCGATTTCGTCCTTGGTAAATGGTAGATGGCACTCCTTATTTCTTTGTTTCGTATATAGCTATCTCGTCTTTTGTTTTTTTCTTAAAGTAAAGTTCATAATTTATTTGTGCTTGAAATGAATTTACTTTGATTGATATGGGGACTAATTAGGCATTAGCTATTTTTTTTTTTTTTTTTTTTTTTTTCTGATCAGGCATTAGCTATTCAAGTCATTTAGAATGTGTATAGTGAGTACCTAAATTATTTTCGTTAATTGACAGTTTATATCTAGTTTCTGAATAATTTTCAAATAGTATTTTGATTGAACAATTTTCGAATTTCTATCTTGTGATTGTAAAGTTTTCCATATTTCTGATTGACATTAATGATGATTGTGTAATTTTTGAATTCCGAATCAAAGATTGTAAAATTATGGGCTAAAATTTAATCATTAAAAAAAAAATTCAAACTAGGGCCTAATTTCGAATTGTAGCACAGGTCCTCCAAATTTTCAGGGACGGCCCTGACCATACCTCGTGTATTTAATTTGCTTATTTCATTCGACATATATGTTCTTAGTGATGTCAATTAGGGCTGTTCAAAAATATTCGAACCTGAGCATCCGATCCGAAAACCCGAATATCCGAACTAAAATTATCTTAAAAAAGCGGATATTCGAAAATTCGGATACGGGTTCGGATACCATTTTCCAAAAATTTCGGATATTCGGATATCCGAAAAACTCAAAACTATCCGAATATCCGAAATATTTGACTCGCATTTTGAAAATATTAGGCACAAAATAGGATAAAAAATAAAAAATAAAAAATATTTCGGATAACGGATATTCGACTATCCGAATCCGAAATTTCGGATATTCAAAAATCGGATATCCACAATTTCAGATACGGATTCGAATATCAAAATTTAGTATCCAAAATTTCAGATATTCAATTTTCGGATACCCGAAAATTCGGATACCCATATATGAACACCCTAAATTGTCAATGATCCTAACTCCTAACTACTAAGTTTAAAGTATGAATAGTAACCAAATCTACTTTCATGTGGCACATTAACATAAAGAATGCATTTTATTTTGCGTGTGTGTGGGTGTTAGTGTGTGGGGGTGTAACTAATAGTTATGAGATAAACATCTGTGGCACATATTTAAGTTAGTGAGTCATCGCCATGTCAAGTGGAGTAGTAATCATAATATCAACCATGCCATATTCATTTTCATCTAAATAATCTTCTAAATGACACCTCAAAAAAAAAAAAAAAATCTTCTAAATGAATTTAATATGTTCATTATATTATTGGTGGGCATGGTGGCCCTAACTCCTAGTCCTAAGTTCAATAAATAGTCAGGTTGTGTGTTTCAAAACTTACCATTATGTTTTCAGTTTTTTGGGGTTCAATTCGATTCAGTTTAAATTTGCAATTTTTTTTCTCATATATTATTAAAGTTCGGTTTTGTCCATTTAAGTTTAGCAATAGAGAACATATCCTAACTCTAATAGCACGTTAATTTAAAAAAAAATCTTTACAAAATTGAAAATATACGGTAAATTTTCAAATCGATTTTGCCTCAATATTTTTGCAGTATTCTAAAGACAAATTTGACAATTTACCTTGTTCATATTAGTTTCATAAGAAAAAACAAGTGGTCATTGGTTTAAGACTCTCATCTCTTAAGTAGATTTAAGGGTTCAAATTGTGTAAATAGAGATATTGTTTGTGGGACTCTGAGAGCACTTTAACTCTTTCGTAGGTTGATATAGTGCGAACAAGATATTGTTTGTTGGGAATATTATATATTGAAAGTACTTTATCTCTTTTATGGTGAAAGTTAATCACGATGCACGTTCTAACCTACCGAATTCTTGAAAGGATAGTAAGGGACATAATAAGCACTCTAATTTCTAGTGTTTCGTAAGAATCCATTTTTAGCACGGAAAGTCGAGTATTGAGTACTCATCATAGTCGTCTTCCAAAAATCATGGAGGTATATATTGACGTGTGCTTAAAATTAGATATGAACCAACATTGGAGGTGTGTATAAAAACTAGGAAGTTTGTGTTGGATTTGTTTAACCAATTTCATATTATTTGATCACTAGTTAATTTAATTTGGATTAAGGTGAATTAAAAGAGATGGAGTACTCCCAATTGATTGAGGAGTTGGAGGAAGATGAGTAAGATTGTGATACTAGAGCTACCTGAGTAGCTTGTATTAATTGAACGATAATAATTTGCTATTGTATTTAAATTATTTTACAATTTCGATTTTTTATTTCCTTATATTATTTTCGGATCACAAATAACATTACGTTGGATTTTTTGGAGTTAAATTAAAGTTAACAAACTTTGACCAATGGTTAAAGAAAAACCATAAAGTTTTAAAACATAATTATACTTTTGCTAGATTCATTTCAAATAATACTTTCAAACAGATCAAAATTTTGTAAGTTTTGTATTCATATTAAATGAGTTATACGTGGTCAAAATAATGTCTTGAGAACCAAGAAAAGTCCAATATAATGTTATTTCTGGTACGGATGGAGTATATGTTATATTGAAAGTACATGTTTCAATCCTTCAACATGATTTGGAGCAGCTACCCAAAATGTCTGCTGTTTCGGCATAATGCAACCTCTATAGCCAAACATTCTCATATTCATTTAAGGTCCCTCATATTTAAGGCCGCCTCATAGGAGTTTTTACATTTTAGTTATGTAAATCAATCACATGATCATCGATTCAAGATCCATGTATAATTCCATATTACTTCCCCTAGATGATTACATTGCCCTTGATTCACCATATCCAATCTTGTGAATCACCGCCGTTCTCATGTACATTTATCCCCAATCAAAGCCGAGAAAAAGGAAAAAGTATGGAGTATTGTTTCTCTTTTCTTTGACGTGATAGAAAAAGGAAAAGCTGATAGAGGTTGATACAAAATCCGGCAACAATCAACACGATTGCGTTATATTATATGGGACACATATGGAGGAAAGTAATAATCCAAAATCCAATCCCAAAAAAACAAGCGAATGTTGACAATAATGACAAAGACATGAAAAACAATATCCATAATATAAATATCAGATAAAATTTAATTTTTTCTTCCAAAAACGTAGAAAAGAATCATCTAAAATCTAAATCCACCTAACTCAAAAGGCCAAACTTGCTAGTTCTAGTTACTTGTGTTACCTAAAAGGAGACTCTTATAAAAAAAAAACCCATTTGGGTCAGTCAATTTTGTCAACCAATCTGCGTTAGAATCTCCCCATTCTTCACTCTTCTTCTTCACCCACCTATAAATATTACCCTCAACCTAACTTTGCTTCTTATTTGATTATTACTATATTATTTTTTGTTCTCCATTTTCATTAAATTTGCCTTAAGTTAGTGAGAGTCCCAAGGAGCAAAAGGGCATACATTTCTTGTGAAAACCTTGCAGGGTTTTAGGTGGATTTCATTTTCTTCAATCTCTGAAGTTTTGGCAGACCCATTTCATCATTTTCTGGTAAGATTTTCTCTCAATTTTTTCTTTTTCTAATTGGTGAAAAGAATGTAGTATGATTCCTCATTTGATTATAGTATATTGACTCGAATTTTTTCCATTTATTGTTAAAGAAGTTTGCTGATGGAGAAGCATGAAACATGAATGTATTGTTAGAAAGAGTGTATATTGGTGCTTTGACTTGGTTAGTTGGTTTGGTGTTGTTTTACCATTTCAGAAGCAAGATAAGATCTACTAGGTTTAATTGTTTTTAATTTTGAAATGTTACATATGCTCTTTAATCAAATCCATGAAATTGAAAGCATATAGTTTGTTTCTAGTTTGTTAGAATTACTTAATTTGTCATGAGATACTGCAAAAGTTGACATTTTATTTATATAATTTTGTTTGTTGATGGAGTCACACTGCATTTTCCTCTCATGCTTTGCAGAGCTGTGAGAGCTCAAGTTAAACAACCTTGATTGCTATTTTTGATCTCTTGAGGAATCCCAAATTTCAAATTTCAAATCCCAAATCCAAACATGTCCCCAATTACAGTGGATGTTTCTGAGAATGGTGGAGCAAGCACAAGCAACTCCTTGTTTGAGATCGGTGATGATGATTTCTCAAGGTTTTGTGAGAATCCCAAACCCATTATCACCGAAAGGAAGCGATCGTTTGATGAGAAATCCTTCAGTGAATTGTCGATTACGATGTCCCCTCGCCACTTTTACAGAAATACAGAGAATTCTTCTCGGGTTTTTGAGCCTGTGGATAGCATATATTCGTCGGGTGGAAGATCCGGTTTTGATACCCCTAGATCAGAGAATGGGTTTGAGCCACATCCGATCGTAGCTGAGGCATGGGAAGCATTGAGGAGGTCCATTGTGTATTTTAGGAAGGAGCCAGTTGGTACTATTGCTGCCCTGGACCACAACTCTGATGAAAAGCTCAACTATGATCAGGTAAAATTTCATTGCCTTTAGGATATTTCTAAAGCAGAAAAGGTTTAACTTTTGCTTTGTATATTTCTCTGATCATTGAGTACTTTGGTTGTTTGGTATGCATTAAGTTGGCTTAAAGAACAAAAGCTGTTGACTTGAATGGAAATAAGTCTCTATTAGGTTAAGTGTTCTGTTTTATGACGCCCGATGCTTATATCAGAGATTCAGGAGTCTGGACCACATGGGTTTTTGCTGCTTATGAAACATTTGTTCCTTTAACTTCATGTTGGGATATAATATTATATGATCATATTGTATATGGTTTCAGGGTCAAGGCTGCATACATTTGAACCCTAAATCCTGCTGTGTGCAGAAGCTTTGTTCACTTAGTTGATTATTTAGATTTGTTTGGTTCAATTTTATTTCTCTGGTCGGAGGTCTAAGGGAATTTCATTTTAGTTTCTCACGGGCATAATCTACTGTGATGTAACACGCTTAACCAATTTCAGAATCTCATTTGTGGACTGTTGTCAGCTATATGTAATTCTCATAGTCACTTTCAAGCGAATATGTTTTCATTCTTCAATAATGCTCACTGATACCTCCCTTGTCTGGTTTTACTGGGAGTACCTTGTGATAGACTTTGACATTTTACTTCTGCGCGCTTTTGTTTTTAACTCTTAACTTTCTGATATGCCTGAAGGTATTCGTAAGAGATTTTGTCCCAAGTGCTTTGACCTTCTTAATGAATGGGGAACCAGAAATAGTCAAGAATTTTCTCATCAAGACCCTGCGCCTCCAATCATGGGAGAAGAAGGTTGATCTTTTCAAGCTAGGAGAAGGTGTTATGCCTGCTAGTTTTAAAGTGCACCATGACCCCGTCAGGAACACTGAGACATTAGCTGCTGATTTTGGTGAGACCGCAATAGGAAGAGTTGCTCCTGTTGACTCTGGTTTCTGGTGGATTATTTTGCTTCGTGCTTACACAAAGTCAACTGGTGACTCTTCCCTGGCTGATAAACCAGAATGCCAAAGGGGTATCCGTCTTATCCTGAGCATATGTCTTTCAGAAGGCTTTGATACTTTTCCGACGCATCTGTGTGCAGATGGTTGCTGTATGATTGATCGAAGAATGGTTTGTTCCCTGCAGCTTCTCCCTTTATCGCTTGAAAAATGATACTCCCTTTCCATATATTGTTGCATGTTATGTTTAATCATTGTGAACCCTTTTCTTTCGAAAAATAACTAAAAAACGAGAACTGGAGTTACTTGCAAGAGTTGCAACCAAAGTATCCTAGCTGCATCTTCTGTGCTTCATAGTTTGGATGGCAGCTGGATAATCTTAAAAGGTCAGGATTTATCTGATACTACATTTGTATACAGTGACAATGTAATAAGAAGTTTGCTAGATATGACTTATCATTATAGCCAGTTTGTGACAAATTATAGAAAATTAACACATATCCTAGAATTTGGTCTCAGTAGAGATACCCTAGGCCTAGGTCTCCTTTTGTTTGTCTAACTTTCTGTGATGCACTTTCTTAGGGAGAGGAACTAAGCAGTAAGAAAGTAGTGTAAAACATTAGTAGATTGCAGACAGATTGAGCTCTAGTTGAAATGCTATATTCTTGTTCTGCCAGTACATCTTTGGTACATTGTCGTTTTCCTATGTTTTTTTACTGCTATAGAATGTGTCTGATAGAACACTACTTTTTCAGATTTATGATTTCCAGTTCCCCCTAGTACATGGTTGTTAGGTTTCTATTATAATATTCTGGCTTGTAAAGATCCTTTGGCTATATATCCTCCCCCAAACTGCTGAAAATCCTCATTAGAGGATATGGTCCCTGGTAAACAAGAAATTCTGCTGAGAACCTCTGTAGCTGATCGCTTGTAGTTAGAAGTTAGTCTATCCCTAAATCCCTCTCCCAACCTCTCAGGATATGGTCCTTGGTATGCTGGAATGGCGAATAATCTCTATAGCTGATTCCTTGTAGTCAGACGGCACTCTCATGAATCTTTTTCTCTTTCTCACTTCCCCCTTCGCTGCTGGTTGTATCTGAGTGATTTGCTCTTTTTTTGTATTAACTTTTCTAAAATCCCCCTTTCTCCGCTTGCCCTTTCTGTGAGTTATTCGCTATATGTGCTTTCTTTTTTGCATGTACCTTCTTTGTTTCTCCTCTCTTTTTTTGTTCTTTTAATCCATTACCATTCTGTTAGGGAGAGGTGTGAAATTGTAGCAGCCTGCCAATCGAAAAAATTCTTAATTTGACCCTCTCACATGGATTCTTGAGTGTAAACAATATTGATGGTAGGTATCCATGTAGCTGATTTATCTCTTGGATAAAAGTTCACTTTGTCTAATATCGTTGTGGAAAGTAGTTCTTAGTAAGTCTTGCAGATTTTCGCTCGCAATGCAGTAAGAGTATAGAATTATCGGAATCTGTCAATGCCTTCCCTGTGGTCTCCAAAATTTAGAACTGCCAAGTAGGAAATTATGTAAAATGCACGTCAATCCATGTTCTTCTATTCTGCTCTTATCACTCACCACACTATCTGCAATCATTTACTGCAACTTATGTTCAAACTTTTGGGATGAGAGTATGTTCACGACTTAATTTTTCTGTTGTTGTACGTGTCTCACTTGAGGCCAGCTGTGTCACATTGAATCACATCGTATAAAGATAGCTGTAAATAAGAAGTTACACAGCTGATTTTGATAATGTTTCATTTTGTTTTTCCTCTTCTTCTGAGCTGATTGAACTTCATTTTTTATAGGGTATTTATGGCTATCCTATCGAAATTCAAGCACTCTTTTTCATGGCATTACGGTGTGCTTCACAATTGCTTAAGCAAGAAGGAGAAGGAAAAGAATTCATAGATAAAATAGTGGAGAGGCTTCATGCCTTAAGCTATCACATGAGGAGCTACTATTGGCTGGATTTAAAGCAACTCAACTGTATCTACCGCTTCAAAACAGAGGAGTATTCCCACACCGCAGTGAACAAGTTCAATGTGATGCCAGATTCTCTCCCAGACTGGGTGTTTGATTTCATGCCAACTAAGGGTGGTTACTTTATTGGGAACGTAAGCCCAGCGCTTATGGACTTCCGCTGGTTCTGTCTTGGGAACTGTATTGCTATCCTGTCTTCTATGGCGACCCCAGAGCAGTCTTCTGCCATCATGGACCTTATTGAATCTCGGTGGGATGAATTGGTGGGAGAAATGCCTCTTAAGATATGCTATCCAGCCCTAGAAGGTCATGAATGGAAGATCACCACCGGGTACGATCCAAAGAATACTCGATGGAGTTACCACAATGGTGGATCTTGGCCAGGTGAATTGCTTATAACTTCCTCTCTTCTCTTTGCTCAATGGTGCCTTGAATTGGAAAGTCGAAATGAATAATAATTGCATAGATACCCCTGCTCCCTATTTCCATCTTCCCAATCCACTGTCTCCGACCGCACCCCCCAAACAAAAAGAAAAAAACCAAAAACATGTGAATGTGATGCTAGCATGCTTAGTGACTGTTGATAACTTGATATTACAATATAAAATAGGTCAATATTTTGGTGTTTCGAGCTTCTAGTAGGAAAGATGTGTCTTTTTTCGTCACTACTTGGAAAAGAACAACTTACTTTTCAGTTTTCACTTGTAGGAACAAATTTGACATGCTTTTAAACTTTTGGATGACATCTTCCTTCTAAGAAAATTGTTATAGAAACAGCTGATGCAACAATCTATATCACCTTGTCTCGTCATATGACATCTTGTTATGAACACTGAACACCATAATGAAAGTGCATTGTGGTTTGCAGTTCTGCTCTGGCTTCTCACTGCTGCATGTATAAAGAGCGGAAGGCCCCAGATCGCAAGAAAAGCAATTGAACGTGCTGAAGCCCGGCTGCTCAAGGATAGTTGGCCTGAATATTATGACGGCAAGGTTGGGCGTTTCATAGGCAAGCAAGCGCGTAAATACCAAACTTGGTCCATTGCAGGATATCTAGTTGCGAAGATGATGCTTGAGGATCCATCTCATGTGGGTATGGTTTCACTTGAGGAAGACAAGCAGATGTGTCCCCGTGTCAAAAGATCCGTATCCTGGACGTGCTGACCTTGGCCAGGAGCCCATTTTAGAGTTGGGTGCATATTGTTGTTGCCATTCTCTTAAGAACAGGAGAGTAGTGTCAAACTCTATTTTTGTTTTCTTTTTTCCGTTTTTTTCTTGGGATACTGCTTATGGTTGGTTAACTTTGGGAAATATTTATACATGGACTCGATGTTTTCCCGAGTGCAGTAACCAATAAGCACACACTGTGAACAGATATTGGGATTTCTGTTTGATGAAGAAGATTGGTTAATTTGTGAAATGGAAGTCGTTTGTACTAAGATAACACATACATGTAATATCTCACTCTTTTGGTGAATATATAACATTTTTGTGAAAGATTATAACCAAAGAAATTATTTTCTCAAGATCCTCTTTTTCCAGTTTCCAAAATGCATTTCTGTGAGTTTCTAAATTGGAACTACGTATTTGTTTCCATATATTTGGCATCGTGAGGCTTAGTTCAATTGCTTGCATAATTGGATAATTCTATTGTAGGACACAAAACAAGTACTGTACTAGTTTGTCACTGTTCCATTGAAACTTTTATCTTCTACTATTAAACTGGATACTACTAAACTGGACACAACTGAATTGAACACAACTTGACATGTGAGATAAAAAGTATATTTCTGAACTCAGCACCAATGAACTGAACTAAACATCATCTAATGCACCCTTATCTAATAATCGATTCCGTTCTATTCAATTTAACATATTTGTTTATCTAACATATGACTATTCTCTATTCACCTCAGTTTATTGAAAAAAAACACACCCTAACTATTCAACTAACAATATTTTTTTTTTGATCACAACTAACAAAATAATCAGTAATGCCAATAATTGAATAAATTAGTTGGTAGTGTCAGAAATTTTCAGTAAAATTGGTTGTTGTACCAGCTGGATATAATAGTCACTCAATCAAGTCTTCTCTCATACTGTAATTTAATCGACATGAGGACGGAAGAAGTACATATTTTAGTAAAGAAGGTCATTGTGATTGTTGTAAAGCAGAAGCATTTCATTAAGTCAACGCAGGGCAAATCACCACTCACCAGTGTTAAGTGTAGAATTAAGGAGAGAGAGAGAAAAAAAAACAACAGAGATCTGGGTTCCAGTTAATCGTTGTTGTTCGGTTTTGAGTTAGGAAATGCAAGAAGAAGGTTCATCAAGATCCATTGGCCATGGCAGAAACAGTAGCCAGGCCATTGTTTCATCTTCCTCAAGCAGTAGGTTTGGTAAGTTCTCTTTGCCTCTTTAATTATATTGTTTTTTCTTTTTTAAATAGTTTGAAGGTGTGCACATTATTGCTATTTGCTAGTGACTGAGCCAATGTGAAAATTTTTTGTGCCTGTCTTCTATAATATGGATAACAATGGCTTCTTCATTGATTGAGTCCTTTGCTTGCTTATTTTCTCCAAATTTTTGCCGGAAACTCATCGGAGTATATGTCAGTGTAAATAGTGAAACGTGGGTATACCTTCCTATATTTACCATATCGCTCAGTGAAATTTACCCTTATTTTTTCGTCGCTAGTGGATTTTGAAACTGCAGTTGATCTTGGTAAGACCTTTTTATCGTATGATGGACAAACGTAACACTTTTGTGACTTTCGTTAACCGAAAGTGTTTAAAATGAAGTAACACTTTTTAGTCCAAACGAACATCTTGTTCAAAATGTAACATTTGTTGCACCGTAAGACAATCTTCTATGAGCTTTTGCAAGTTACATTTTGAAATTTGCCAACTAATTGAAATTTACTTTTAGTACCTGGAGTTGCAAGATGGAGGGTGGACAACAAGTTGAGGGAACTGGGTTCCTATTTGCCATTGTACAAAGCTGCACTGGGTGGCAAATGGAAACAAGCAAGAAAGTTCATAGATGAACACCCAGAAGCCTTAACAGCTAAGATCACTATAGCCTCAGAAACTGCACTCCACATTGCAGTTGGTACTGGGAAGCACATATCCTTTGTGGAGCAAATGGTCAAGAGAATGTCCCCCGAAGAGCTGGCTCTAACTGACCAAAATGGCGAGACTGCACTTTCAGTGGCTGCAATGGTCGGAAACATTGATGCTGCTGAACTTTTAGTAACAAAGAATCCTGACCTGCCTCATGTTGCAAGCAAATCAGGTCTGCCAATCCATAGGGCTGCTCGGTATGGCCACAAGGATATGTATGAATATTTGTTTGAGGTAACCAGACCTGACATCGAGGCTAGGCCAATCGCTGGTGTATCTGGTGTTAAGCTCCTTGTTTCCATCATTATGGCAGAATTCTATGGTGAGCCATCCTACAGAAGCTTTGGTGCTTTTCCCTAGAATGAGAGATTGTTGTTTGGTTGACTCGGTTTGGCACACTTAACAACACTATCAGCCAGGAATTACATGTTGGTTGCCTTGATATCTTATTTGGTATGCCTTTGTATATCTCACAGTACATAACCAGAATGCCTTTGTTATTTTTAACTGAATACAACTGAACTGAACATATGAGAATAGAACGTAATTAAGCTGAATGAAATGTAGGGCCTTGATCTTTTCGTCGTCCATGATGTGCATTTCGTTCTGCAACCCATTCCATTCTGTTCCGCAAGTTCACTACTGTTTTGCACCATTCTGCTGAAACGAACATAGCCTAATATCTGAGAGAAAAGTAAGCTACAGAGCTGAATTGAATAGTGAAAACTGAATGGTAACTACGAAAGAACAGGACCTTAATCCTTTTATATTGTCAGAACTTTCAAGTTCAAGTGTTTTGTCAGATCTTATATACACATACTTCAGCACATACCAGCATGAAAATCACTGATCAGCGAGGAACTAGTCGTAACATTTTAGCATTATTATTGCCTATCGACCCAAAAGCTATCCATCAATACTGCAACAGACACAAGACACTAAGGGGTCTCTCCCCATGTCAAAAAGAGAACCACGTATGTAGGCATGTAGCATATCTAGCTGTGGTGACAAACTAAGCAGATGTTTTTCTTTCTAGTAGCCTGTAATCGTATGAACAGATGTTTCTGTCTGTTCTCGATTGACTAATAGTGCATCTCTCTGTTTTTTTGCCTAAATTTTTTAAACAGACATTGCCCTTGATTTGGTTAAGCTCCATCCAGATATAGCTACCATGGAGCTTAGTGGCGACGGGTCTCCTTTACGTGTGCTAGCTGAGAAGCCTGATGCCTTCCCTAGTGGATGGAAGTTCAAACTTTGGCCACAAATCCTTAAACCTCGTAAGGTCCCTCCTCCGTGTGCCTCAATCCTCCCTTGGGTATTTTTCATAGTACTCGAGTGTGTGAATTTTTCATGCTTTGTATTTTTATGGTCTAGAAAGTAAAAATATTTCAAGATCTTTAATTACTTGTGAAACTGCTGCTCTTGCAGATATTGAAAGATGAATATATATAACAAAAGATACAAATACTTGTGAACTTATGATTGTATTTATTTGTATCACATACTTGACAGTAACATCGTAAACATCTTGCAGTAATTTGCTTCCATTTTTATGTTCTATCTTTCACTTTTTTCATTTTGTTTGATGCTGGAATAGCAACTATCTACATGCAAAGAATCTTCGAAACTTGAATGTGAACAGGTAAAATGAACTGCCGCCAATAGTGCTGTTGGTAAGAAAGGTTTGCTTCAGGTATATTGGTAGGTTAGTGTGATGGTTGAAGGAGATTGAGATAATTGGCTGATTAGTGAGGGAGTTGAGAATTTCTCTGTTATAATTTGCCTTGTTGCTATAAAGTTGACCTTAAAATCTTCACTAAGTTAAAGTTTTAGGGATTTTATCCCTTCTGTGATCTCATGAGCTGGTTTCTGCATTGATTTTCATTTGCAATAGTTGTTTGTGCACTGAAAACATGTTTGGTTGCAGATGTATGCTGGAAGCGTTATAGAGATGTAAAACAGACACATCATCAAACCCTCGAACTTGTCAAATGCTTGTGCATAGAAATCATTAAGTTGGATGATGCCAAAGTATTTTCAATGCTTGAAGAGCCACTTTTTCTTGCAGCCAAGTTAGGCATCCATGAAATCATAGAGGTGATTGTTGAAGTGTTTCCCCCAGCAATATGGTCTTCCAACGAGGAAAATCATAATGTATTTCAAATAGCAGTTTTATATCGTCGGGAAAATGTTTTTAATCTCATATACCAAATGAGTGAGTATAAACATTTAGTTACAAGGTATATCGACCCATCCAAGAACAATATATTGCATTTGGCCGGAAGGTTACCACCTTTCGACCGCCTCAATCTTGCTTCAGGTGCAGCTCTACAAATGCAACGTGAGTTACAATGGTTTAAGGTAATAAGCTATCACCACTTTGAGATCTGAACCTTCTAATTAGCTAAATAGTGGTCTCTGATTGTTATTATCACATTCACAACAGCTATTAAGTCCATGTACAACTGTTAGCTTGCTTGTCCAAATATAATCAAAGTTTGCTTACTAACATTAAACTAACAAATTGTTTTCAGGCAGTAGCGAGTTTAGTCCGACCTTCACACAAAACTGAGAAAAATGCAGAAGGGAAAACCCCAGCTATTGTATTCAGTGAGGAACATCAAATGTTGGTTAAAGAAGGGGAGAAATGGATGAAAGATACAGCAACTTCCTGCACTGTTGCAGCAGCACTTATCGCGACAGTAGTGTTTGCAGCAGCTATAACTGTCCCAGGGGGCAATGACCAAAACAATGGCGTCCCAATATTTATAAAGCGTCAGCAACATCGACAGAGAGCATTTCTCATCTTTGGTGTTTCTGACGCAATCTCTTTGTTCTCATCCGTAACTTCAATATTGGTGTTTTTGTCAATCCTCACATCACGCTATGCGGAAGGTGATTTTCTGTTCACTCTGCCTAACAGGTTAATTATTGGTCTTAGCATGTTGTTCATCTCAATAACATCTATGATGGCTGCCTTTAGTGTTGCCCTTTATCTCATTTTTGGTCAAAATCAAACTTGGAGCCTTATTCCTGTTATTGCATTGGCTATAATCCCAGTGACTTTGTTCGCCCTCTTACAATTTCCTCTGTTGCTTGAAATGGCACGGGTGACATATGGACGTAGCATGTTTCGGTGTAAGGGTGCTCATATGCTCCACTAGGAAGGATAGTTGATATTGATATGGAATGCAAATTATAAACCAGGAGCAATGGGAAGTAAACAGTATAATTGTAAGGAGCTTCAGAACTTCAAACTGATTTGTCATGTATGCCGTTTCCCAATTTTCATCGTGTAACTTTGACTGTGATTTGATTTGCTTTTATTTATGTAACAACTATTTACATACATACACCTCTGCCTAGCTTGCTGTAACTTTTCAATCTTAAACTATAAAGCAAAGGAATTCAAAGAGTATGATCAAAGACACAAATTTCGTGGTTCACCAATTGGCTGCGCTACGTCCATGGTAATACAGTTTCAAGACTTTCAACCCTTCATTTGCTTCTCCATCCTTGCCCACTTTTAGACTCCACATTCCACTGGTTCGCTAGTTAACTCTCACAAGAAACCTCGGGAGTTCTTATCCGCTGTGGTACAGCTCTTGTTTTGGGGAGCGGGAGGGGATGAATCCATCTCATTAACCACCCTTCCATTGAACCTCTTTTTCTCTTGCTCCATGGCCCCATGTTTAGCTTCACGTCACTGAGCTCGGAACTGACTTCCACTTAAGCTGAAATCAAAGGTTTCACAAAGGTGATGAGTGGATGCTGAACAGGTGAATGATAGTATCAATAGAAGGTGGCTGGAGATGGAATATGCCTTCGGGCTGGCTAGAGAGATGCGTCACCCATATCCACCCGAATATTTCACCTGCTCCACCCGTCGCCAATGAAACAATTCCGAATATTTCACCTGCTCCACCCGTCGCCAATGAAACAATTCACCTGATTTCGATCCATCCATCATCCACCGGTGAAAGGGGTGTATTTGGTGACTAACGGGTGATACATGTAATAATCAAACTAAACCAAATCCGAAGTAAATGTTTACCAAAAAGGATTGAAGGGGACCCTGTTTTATACTCAAACAAAGAATCTTGCAGATGCTGTCGTCAAGAGCCATGAGTTTTTTCCTTAGCCCCTGGGAGCGTTCCACCAAAAAACATTGAAGTTGAAAGACATTATGGCATTAAGATTTCCATGGTTTAGCCAAGGCTTATCTCTGGACCCCATTACTCATCATACTTGGTATGGTATTGCTACCGCACATGAATTTGAGAGTCGTGATGATATTAACGAAGAACATTTCTATCGGAATATTTTTGAATCTCACTTTAGGCAATTAGCAATAATTTTTCTGTGGACTTCCGGAAACCGGTTTCATGTAGCTGGAATGAATCGATTTTTCAATTAGGCTTTTAACTGTTTAAAACTCGTCCAAACATATTCAATGTTACACTCATTTAAAAATATGCATTGAAATCTTTAAATTGACACAGATATAATCTTGAAATTATTTTGAAATAAAGAATTATTTAAGCCATTAGTTTTAACATGAACTGGTCCGAATTGAATTGGGCTAAACTAAGCTAAAAATAAGTTGGAAAGAACCGAGCTTTAAGTACCAACTAAATGTCCAAAGCCTAAGTTTCAATGTATATTGTATAGTCAGCAAACCTTCAACTCATTTGTATACACGGTTACACACACTATGAGCTTTTTTTTCTTCTTTAGCCCATGTCATTCGAAACTTTCAAATGATTGAAAGTCTTAATTCAAGCTCATTACAAGAAGAAAGGATGTGCTGCAAATGAATAGTGCACTAGAGAGAGAATTGATGACTTCTAAGTTCTAACATGTACCTCTTCATTCATTGCAAGATGGAAAGAAGGAAAAGAGAAACAATGTTTAAGTGGTCGTTTGGTTCAATGTGGGAAGTAACACTTCCCAAGAATTTGTAATTCTTAGGATTTAAAACTTTTTGGAAGTGGCAAAAGTTGTTTGGTTGAACATGGGAAGTAATTTCCTGCAGGAAGTTGCACTTACCTAGGGGCCCCCTAAGTAAGCCACTTCCCCCCTTTTGTGGGAAGTAGAACTTTCTGTGAATTACAACTTCCTGCATTTTTTGTCAACCAAACAACTCAAAATTCTTTACTTCTCATGTTTTCAATGTCAACCAAACAACCACTAAATATCAGAGATTCATCCCAAAAAGGATACAAATTCAGCAACCATAGAGAAGAGGAATAAAATGCATAGATTAAATATTAACTACCCTTTTGCACAGAGGCTCAGAGACAGAATATTCAATACTTGCTGAGTTCAGAAGTTATTTGCTTGTGGTTAATTGTTGAGAAAAAGATGGCTTTTCCCGGATGAAATGAAAATGGTATCAGATCTATGAAATGAAAATGGTATCAGATCTAATCAATTCGATGGTTCTGGCATAAATGAAAAAATAAATGCTGTTCCCAGCATGCTAATGTAATTGGAACAAAATGTGTTCCATTCCATCTGGCAAATCTTGGCCATATTTGAAGCACTTACAAGTCTTGATTTGTCTATCAAGAGGACTTACTATTTTCCAGGAAAACATCTTTTACCGTAAATAAACATTGATACAGCACTTAAGTAATGTGACCCTGTTCTTTTGTTTGTATTAATTGCTGTGTTGTACCTTCCGTTTCGTTCTGTATATCATTTTGCCTCACGTTCTGTTCTGCATTACACTGCAATTTGTTCCGTTCTATTCTGCAATTTGTTCCATTCTTTTGTCGATGATTGACAGTAACAGAGCCAGCGACATGAATAATCGCATTTTCTACATTGGCAACAACTTCTTCTCCATTAGTTTGAGGCATCTGGAGAATGAAACAGCTAGTTTAGACACTAAACTAGTGTTGAAAACAAGTTTTGTTTTGTGTACGATGGAAAGGACCTCAACAAAAGATACCATAATACCTGTGATGATATTGTTTCTGTCATCAACCAATAACGCCAGGATTTGTGACGTAAAACCTGGGCATGATCAATCTTGCTCCAATCTTCACCACTATGTTCTCTGCATCGTTTTATTAAAATTGGACATTCTGTAATGTCGAGTTTAACCACATGCGCTAGACGATCTGGAGGCAGCATTGTCAATGCAGGGCAGCCTTCGAGCTTAAGATGACTTAGTGAACTGCAGGTGCTTAGCCAATCTGGCAAAGCACTCAAATTAGTACATGCTGAAATACAAAAATATCTGAGCCTGGAAACATTTCTGAGGCCTTCGGGAAGAGTTACTAGCTTTGGAAGTTCTCGTAGAGTTAGCTCACTAAGTTTTGACAGAGAACTCCATGTCGCTTCACTTTCATCCTTTTTCCCTTTATCTGAAAGGTCAAGCTCCTTACAGCTAGCAACCTCAAGCTCCTCAAGTGAAGTGAGTTGTTGAAGACCATTAGTCAAAGAAGTTAGTGCATCTAATCTTGCGACCACGAGTTTCTGAAGTTTGTCCGAGCTGTTATGAAGAGCTGGTAAGGACCTCAAACTAGGACACCATTTAATCTGCAGATTCTTGAGATCAGGGAGGTTTTTATCAGATGACGATAGTGATGATCCAGGGTCTGTCCTTGCTGTCTGTTGGGTGAGAAGTTCTAGCAACTTCTTATTAAAGTTGTGTAGATCCAAAACTTGAACCTTTGGAAACAGAGGCATGCATTTCAACTTTGGGCAACTCCATATTTTCAATTTCAAAAGCTTGGGAAAGTAGAATGCTTTTTGTGACTGCGACATTCGCCCAACATCTAAATTCCACCATCCCTCTAAGCTATAGAAACTGTTAATCGTGAGCTCTTCAAGGGATGGGAAAAACACCTGTGGTATGGCTGATGATTGGTAGCTGTCAGAACTCTCCAGAACTTGCACATTGTGCATAAACCGAAGAGTGAGACTTTTAAGCGATGGGAGCCGACTAAAAGGAGGGAGTGTTTTGCACTCTCCCGAACCCTCAATACTGATAACAGCAACATTTTTGAGTGCAAGGGCTAAATTATCACCTCTTGCCCAGCTTGGGAAGTCGCGCCCTCGGTATCCTTGTATCTGCAATACTCTGAGATCTTCATGGGGGTGGAGACCCTCCAATAACTTCTGGTACTGAGCTGAATCATCTTCGTCATCTTTTTTCTTTTTTTGATGGGAACCCCAGTCCTTTTTTTTCTTTTTTTGATAGGAATCCCCATTCTCGTTTCGGTGCCCTGTGGATCCCCATTTTATCCGCAATTCTGTGAGCTTGGTTTTATGGTTCAATCTTGAATCTGTGGCTTCATCAGTAAAAATATGCCAGTCTTTTGAAAATTCAATCATAAACCTTCCTCTCAAGTGCTCCAAGTTGCTGAGCGCCTTCAATCCGCTACTAGCTTGGGACGACTGAGAAGATGGTTTGCCCACTACATAGCGAGATAGTGTCCGAAGAGAAGACAAATTTTCAAATCCAGGAGGCATAAAAGTTAAACTATCACACTGATCTATTTCAAGTCGTCTGAGGTTGACTAGTTTTCCCATACTCCTCGGTAGTTGTTTCAGCTTATAACAGGAACTGAGGTCAAGTGTTTGCAAGTTGTACAGCTTTGCGACTGAGTTAGGCAGCTTCACTAGAGATTCATTATGGGAGAGATCAAGGTACCTTATGTGAATCAGCTCTCCAATAGAGCAGGGTAGCGTGCAAAGGCCAAAGTCATGCAAATCCAACACCCGTAAGCTCTTGAATTTCGACATGTTGAAACCAGCAGCAAGGGACTTGTTAAAACAGCTCAGGTCTTGATGATTGCTTAAATCATGAGCTCCAATCTGATATTTATCGTGATCAGCTTCTGGCGCAATCGACTGAAAAAATGTCCGCAACTTCCGCAGCTTCTTCCCCCCACCCATGAACTTCCACTCATCCTGTGCTGCATTCCCCGGATGAATGAGAGACAAATGGGTAGCTCCCTCGGCAACTTCATCAGAACCAGGTTTTCTCAAGGTCTTCCAATCTTCAAGAACCTGTTTTGCAAAGTCATGTAGAAGGTCATGTATCTTGAAGCTGACTATGTCATCCCATTCATCTCTTGTGACATATTGGAAGAGACTACTCTGCACCAATGTCAGAATATAGTCTTTACCAATATCCTCCAGATCCTTATTGGATCCAGGTTCTGGAAAAAGGAATCCTTGGGCCATCCAAAGACTAATCACATCAAGAGTGTTAGTGAATTTCTTAGGCAATAACGCATAGTAAGCAAAGCAAAGCTTTTTTTGTGGATCGAGATCCTGGTGGCTAGGCGTCAGACTGCTATCTGCAGAATTGAGATGTTTAAGCCGAGGACGCGAATTGTCATAGAGGAAAGATGACCATTCTTCTTCAATTGGCCTCCCATTGCCATGAAGTTCATAACCTATGGAATTTATGATAAAAGGTACACCTTCACATTCTGTAACAATTTTTTGTCCAAGTAAAACTAGCTTATCATCATGGGACTTAATTTGCCCAAATGCCACTCTTTCAAATAGAGACCAAGAATTTTCTTCAGATAGTGGTCCTAACGTGTACAGCTGAGCAGTGGGAACCCTCAGTGCAACCCCATTGGATCGTGTAGTCACCAGAACTTTACTTCCTCTGGCGCCCCTGCTCAACATCTCTCTCATAGTTGGCCACTCCGTTAGGCCAGTTTCACAGACACCATCCAAGACGAGCAAAAAAAATTTGTCATTAATTTCGGCTTGGAATTGATCTTTCAACTGTTCCTCATCAAGGGAACCAACATTTGATTTTCCACCAGCTTCGATGATGATCTGCCTTATAATTGCTTTCTGATCAGACTTCTCTGGTACCCATAACCACATCCTACGATCAAAACGAGTCTTAACTCTCTCATCATTAAAGGCAAGTGAAGCTAAGGTAGTCTTTCCAATTCCTCTTTTCCCATCAATTAGGATAACCGAAATGTTCTCTTCCTCTTTGGTAGTTTTGCTGGTGTCAAGCAAGTAATTCACTATCTTCTGCTTATCTTCATATCTACCTACAACATCTTGCTCACCAACTAAAGCAGGATATTCCCCTATCAAGTTTTGATGAGAACCTGGTTTTGCTCTCTCCTCTCCACTTGATTTATAATTTACCAAGACTTCAGTTCCCTCTTTACTTATGGAATTTAATTCCTTGATAAGCCTTTTGATCTGAAGACTTGTTCCCAAACCAAAAACAGGAGAGGCAAGTAAATTGCGTACCTTTGATGAAGCTGCTGCTGAAATAGAAGCAAGTTTGTCCACCAAGTCATCGACTTCATACAATGTATACTTGGCCTTCTTTAACCATTCCTCTATTATAGTGTCCCTTCCAGAACTTGATTGCATCTTTTCCCCTGCAACTGGAAGGATAAGTCTGATAGACTCTAATGGGGGCATAAGTTTTTTCACGGTGTCATGTGAATCAAAAAGGTCTAATTTCTGCAGGAGAGAGCTAGCCACAGTGGTCAACGCAGCTTCAGCCATCTTCTTCTTACTCTCACAAACCAAGAAATTTATGGAGGGTTTTGTAATGTAATCAACTACTACAAGAGAAAACACAACTACTAATAGTGAGGATTTCGATTCAAGGCCTTTTAGAGAGACAAGCAGCAAGCAAAAGTATGTGAAAAGAGGCTCTTTTCTTTGGTCATCAAACTCTCATACTCACCTCCAGGAAGAAGTGGAAAACGTTAAGGAACCTTCAAAAACTAGGGTATGTTTGGCAAAATTAGCCGTAGTTGTAAATGTGAAAAGATTAGTACAAAATGGTTGAAAGTTGCTACAAAAAGGCACAGCTGCAGGTAAAAGCTAATATGAATAGTTTCACAAAATTAGTTGCAAATTGAAAATAATATGGCAAACTGTTTGATAGCTGCGAGTTAAAGACACTAGCTGCAAGTTGTAGCTTTTATTAAATACCTAGCTGGTAGCCTTAAGCCATTGGTTAGACAACACGATCAACTATGATTTTATTTCTTAAAAACAAAAGTCAACGTTTGTTGTATGCAAACAGCATACCTACCCGACCAGTTGCATTTTTGTAGAGGGTTCTTTCAATCATCACCCTTTTTTATTTTTATTTATTTAATATTTATTGAGGGACTTCAACCATCTACCTAGAGTTAGTATATATAATTATACCTCAACCTCCGGATCTACCTAATTTTTAATTATAGAGGTCCCCAACTGGGGTCACCTGAGTCTAAACAAAACTAGTAGTAAAAGAGTGTTCAAATGAGATTAATAACCACTCCACATGATGCTGAAGTTTAAGGGTGTGTTATTTTTCATTGGACTGGACTGGACTGGACTTGACTTGACTTAACTGAACTGGTAATCTGTGAGACAAAAAAGTAGGCCACTAAACTTCACTGAACTGAACCAAACCAGGATGCCGTACAAGTCGGCGCCAAATACTCAATGATATGACGTGGTGGGTTCCTTTCATATTCAAGTACTCTTTAAACAAATTATTTTTTTATTTTTTTTGGTGAGAAAGAAATTGGCTCAACAAATTA
The DNA here is from genome assembly GCA_038025085.1 of Tetragonia tetragonoides. Taxonomy (NCBI): domain Eukaryota; kingdom Viridiplantae; phylum Streptophyta; class Magnoliopsida; order Caryophyllales; family Aizoaceae; genus Tetragonia; species Tetragonia tetragonoides. The sequence goes on from CM076153.1 coordinate 37,860,165, forward strand.
TTGAGGTTGAATTTGATGAATGACTACAAGAACAGCAGGCAGTAGATCGTAAATGGTGAGAGAAGTATATACCTGATAGTCTACAAGGGAACCACGTTGAAGAACACAGGATACTATATCCAGCAATACCAATTCCATATTTTTCATTGACAGAAATCTTAGAGGGAAATCAAAGCTAGTAAAATAAAAGAGTGGGGAAGAAAGGGGCAAACCAGAGACAAACAAAGAGAGAGAGACAATCAAAGGAAAAAAAATGGCAGAATCAATAGTATCTGAAGCTCTTGTGAGAGTTTTGAGTCAATTAAATGTTGAAAAGTTTGGTAACTACTTTGGTGGGAAAAATAAGCTGCAAGATGTTAAGGAAAAAATTGAAGAGATTCAACCTTTGCTCCTTGATGCGCAAAGGCGAGCTGAAGTGGAGAATGAAGCTGTGATCAAAGTATGGCTGAAAAGGGTGAAACGTCTGCTGTATCGATTGGAGGACTTGTTTGAGAAGCTGGTTATGGCTCATGAAGCTGATCAACCGACCGAGCAAAAGCGTGGTGGTAAGTTGACCAGAATCCATAGTTTCTTTAATATGAGTAACAAAGGATCACCACAAGCTGAGGGTATTAAGGAAGAGCTAGATGAGATAGTTTCATTTATTGAAGTGCTTAAGTTAACGAAAAGTACTAATGATGGTGTTAACAAGAGAGAAACTGAAACACATCCTATGTCAACTATCCCAACTGTAATTAAGCTGCTTGAGGATCAGGTGATTGGTGGAGAAGGTGACAGAAAAAAATTAATGAAGATGATTTTGAACTCCTTTAGTGATACTGATCACTCTGTCATTGCAATTGTTGGGGTGAGTGGGATAGGGAAAACATCTCTAGCTCGGGTTGTTTTTAATGAGGAAAAAGTTGGTAAAAGCTTTGATCTGAAAAGTTGGGTATGCATTTCTGAAATATCTAGTCTGAAAGAGCTAGTGGGGAAAATGGTTGAATCTATAACTGGGTATAGTTATCACCCTCTCAGCGTGGAAGAGCTTAAATCTCACCTCATGCAAGTTGTCCATGACAAGAAATACTTGCTCGTATTAGACGATGTCTGGGATGATGATAGTGGGAGGTGGCGTGATCTCTTGGAGGATTTGTTATGTACTGGTAAACGAGGAAGCAAAGTAATAGTGACCGCGAGGTCCAAAAATGGGGTTCAAAACATGGGTCCAATAGTGACCTATGAATTGGAGCATCTACATGAGGACAAGTCCTGGGAATTGTTTAGAAAACTGGCATTCAGAGAGGGATTTGAGAAGACATGTCCAAATCTGACAAGCATTGGCAAACAGATTGTTGCGAAATGCGCAAATCTTCCTCTTGTAATAAGGGCCGTTGCTGGTCTTCTCTATTTTGAAGATACTGAGGAGGAATGGCGTTTGTTTGAAAGAGAGCTCAAAAAGGTAGAAGAAAGTGAAAACAGTGTTCTATGCACATTGAAGCTGAGCTACTATCACTTGCCATCACACTTAAAGCTGTGTTTTGCATATTGTTCTTTGTTTCCCAAGGATTATGAATTTGAAGAGCAAGATCTTATTTATTTATGGATGGCTCACGGATTCATTAGGTTGACAGATGAAAGTCAAGTCCTGGAGGAAGTTGGTCATACATATTTCATGGAACTATTGAGGAGATCTTTCTTTCAAGATGGTAGAAGGCATGAAACTCGTGATGTCATGGTTTATAAAATGCATGGCTTAATGAATGAGTTGGCACGAATTGTGGCAGGAGATGAATGTACTTTAGTAGATAAACAGACACAGAGGAAGATAAACGGCGAGAATACTAGGCATGTTAGCTTTGTTGTCAATTCATCTCGGGAAGCTCCATCATGGTTGTTTGCTGCCAAGCAATTGCGGTCTCTTCTTTCTCTAAAGAGCATGACTTTGTGGCCTATTAGCGTTGATATTATTAGTGAGATCTTTTCAAGTTTGAGGTGCTTGCGTGCACTGGATTTGGGAAGTGTAAACTGTGAAAGCCTTCCAGATTCAGTAGATAAATTGAATCACTTGAGGTACCTGAAACTTGCTGGCTCCCTTGAAACTCTTCCTGCTGGAATTTCAAGTCTGCATAATCTGCAGACATTGGATCTCCGGCCATGCCACCAGCTTACTGTATTGCCTGTGGAATTCATTAAGTTGATCAATCTTAGGCACTTGCATAATGAAACTGCTCATAATAGTTGGATCCATATGCCACCTGGATTTGGGCAACTAACTTCTCTCCAAACATTAGATGCATTTATAGTGGGAGAAAATAACGGGTTAGATGCACTGTCGACATTGATTCATCTTGCTGGGAAGTTGAAGATATTTTTTGAAAAGTTTCATGGCCCATCCAGACTAGAAACCTCGAAAGCAATTTTCAAGGACACGAAGGTAACTGACCTGGAATTAACATGGTTATCATCTTATGGAGAACCATCAGCTGATGATGAGGAAGATGAGTGGGAATTAAAATGCTTGCAGCCACCTCAGACTCTCAGAGGCCTAAAACTTCATTCCTGGAAAGGTGCGAGATTTCCAGATTGGGGAATCACCAACATTGTTTCTATATCGATTAAGGACTGTAGCAGATGCCAATATCTCCCACTCTTCAGTCAACTGCATCATCTCAGGAACCTTTGGCTTTGTAACCTTGGAGCCTTGGAGTATATAGAGACTATTGACCATGGCACTGAGGCTTCTGCAGCTCTAGACTTCTGGTCGTTGGAGCATCTGGAGTTGAGGCAGTTGCCTGAACTAAAGGGATGGTCCAGAGTGAAGGAGGACGATAGTGATCCACAAACTGAGAATCAGCACCAACTACAGCCACAGCTGATTTTTCATGGTCTTTCTGAACTCCATCTATTTGATTGCCCGAGGCTGATGTCATTTCCTCTGGTGGTGCCACAGCTTGACTCAGTATATGCATCTAAGATCCATGAGAAGCTGTTACAACACCTTCTGGTAGCTGCAAAGGGTTCATCCCCAACAACTTCATCGCCTTCTTCTTCATCAAATCATTCCACATTGAAGAAACTGCACATTGAGTTGGTTGATGAGTTAGATTCTCTGTCAATCAATCTGTCTTCACTGCAGGAGTTGAACATAAGTAGCTGCGAAGAGTTGATCAATTTGGCTGTGGAATCACCAAGCTCTCTCCAGCAACTTACAATAGAAAATTGTCACAAATTGGAAGCTATATCCGATGAGCTGCAGCATCTCCTTCTTGGAAAGTTGGGAATCGATTGCTGCCCCGATTTGGATGTGAGGGAGGATAACATAGATGATGATACTGATGAGTATGTTGACTGTGATGACCATGTTGACAATGAAGCTTAGCTTCAGATTGGCAAGGCCTAAATTGTAAATAGCTCCAGTTGGTGGAATTGAAGAGCATGTTGAAGCTGGACTGCTGGAGTCCCTCCCGAGGGGCATTGGTGGCCTCACAACTCTTCAGGAACTTGACAGACCTGCCAGAGTGGATTAGAAACCTCACCTATCTTCTTGAGATTCCAGTTGTCTGCTTCCATACGCGAGTGCATATTTCGCGCGTTGCCGCAACAGGAAGGTATGCATCTATTTTTCTGGGATTCAGTATCGCAAATAGGGTAGTGATTTGAGCTTGATTCAGTATTCATTTCTGTGACATGGCTAGGATTACATCTTTTTATCATATATACAGTTGAGATGAGCATCAAATAGCATCCATTCTATTTTTTATTTATTTTGGGTTCGATTTAGTTTTCTTTTGATATACCACCATCCATGAACTTGGTCTATTAGAACTCAGTGACATCTTACTAATGAACAATGATTCCACTCTAAAACCTATAGCTTCGTATTTACAATTTGTAGCATTATTCAACAAAGCTTTTCTATTAGAAACAGAATGTATGGAGAACTACAGAAGCAAAACCCTGCTCTTAAGGTCTCATCCTGCTTCAACAACAACAACAACAACAACCCAGTAAGTATTCCGCCTAGGGCGGCGTCTGGGAAGGTCTCATCCTGCTTCAACTACACTAAATACTGTACACTTCTTATAAAGGAACTAACACGCAGCAGACCTCACTCTGTTTATTACCCACACACACTTGAATAGTTTATTGATACTGACCCTCCAAATCTTACCCTTTGTGAAATAACATTGATAAGTAACTCTGTTTTGTGCTGAAAATATTTGATTAGTTTCATTACAACTAGTTGTGTTAAGTTGTAGACATACATAAATTATTCCTGAACTTCTAACTAAAATTTTTGCTGTCATATTGGTTGGTTCGTGTTGCTCCAAAAGTACAGATACATCATCGAACATGTGGGTGAAGAATGTGCTAAATCAGGGCCATTTACTGCCTGTAGGTTCCACTTCCATTAACATTTTATCCTTGAAATGGCCTTTTTAGTTAGTAATTCTTCCTTCTGAGCTGTTGTGATGAGATTGACTATGAATCAGGCTATTCTAATTGAAATCGCTTACTCCCCTTCAGAGTGTTTGTCTTCATCATATTGCTGAACACTTCAGCAAATAAAGGCTCAGTTAAACCTACCTTCTAACTTTGTTTCCCCTAAGGACTGATTTCTGATTTCTCTCTACTTTTATAGTTCTCATGCTATAGTGGGTTAAAGTGTTAAACCCTCCTCACATAACACCAAAATCAAAAAAGAAGAAGAATTCTCATGCTACAAAAACCGCCAAACAACTATTGCTTGGTTTTTGTTTATGTGAAACTGAGAGGATTCTTTTTTCTTTTTTTTTCTGATGCATAATTGATTTGATTTAACTGTCCAGGCCGCAGAGCCAATACAGGAGTGGAAGTCAGCTTCATGTTTGTTGCCTTGTTTGTGAACTTCAACCTGACACTTTCGCACCAAATGGTCCATCCATGCTATGCAGCATGGTAGTGTTTGGTTATCGATCAGCTCATAAGCACTTCTCCGTGATGAGCATGGCCGCCCAGCCATGCAAGACGCAGGTTAGTCTAAGCATGTTTCTCAGCACAATGAACATGATCGGTTGAATCAATGTGCAGGGAGGTGTCGGGAACAACTTTGACCCAGAATTGTTTCTGACCTTTTTGTGTGGTCTCCTATCTGTATTTGTTGTTCTCCATCGTTGGAGCAAGCGTGTTATTGAGATATGTATTGTTCTCCATCGCTGTGCTTCCAAGCGACTTGAAAATTCTTTGTACTCTTTTCTCATTATAGGGGCTTGTGTCTGACTTGTCATTGCCCGTGGTCTTTTCACATATATCTCGAGTTGATTATATTTTACTGCTTTTTGGCTCACTTATCTCTTGTGATTCATGCATTCTTGCTTCCGCAAATTACTCATAATCTTATGAGGAAGAAGATAAACTAATTAGATTGTCCGCGAACTGTATCTGTCTTTTTTAGTTTCTTAATATATCAACTGGTGCTCCTTAATCTAAGGTCTCCTGTAGCTGGTCATTATATTGTGAAGACACTCAAAATTCATATTAACTAGGATCCTGACTTCACATGGTAGGGGGTGCAGGCAGTTTTTCCATATAATATTGGTGTGTTGCTGAAAGGCAAGGGTTCTATAATCTGATTAAGAGAAGTGCTGCAGGGAAATTTGAAAGATGGTCTTTTTTCGGTAATATGGACAGTTTGGTTATGCAGGGTTGAGTTTCACTCAAGACGAGATTGTGGACCAGATAAAATTGTCTTTTCTGGTGCGTTATAGGTCAGTTTCAGTTCCATACAAGTGCAATTCATTACTGTATCATGTTAGGTTGTACAATTTGGACAATGTTCTGTTTCGCTGTATGGCAAGCAAAATGTGATCTGGAAAGCACCTTGCTTTGGTTGGTTCAGCTCAAGGCAAACCTGGTCCTGAAGGTTGTGGGGGTGGTCTTAGAAACCATAATTCAGAAATACAAGGTCCTAATTTGGCTGAGCTCTATGCATTCCAACATGCCTTCCTGTTACTGAAGACTCACCCTCAGGCCTCAATGGCCACACATGGGCATATTTTTCGATTTCGAAAGTAACTCCTACATAGTTGTGGGATGAATCACTTCTTCCAGCAATAGACCTTGGATGCACTGGGAGTTTTCAGAGAGTTGGATAGTTTTTTAGCTAATTTTTCATTGAGCAAGTCTTGTGTAACACCAACTCACCTAAAATGGCGTCACTGTTTATAAATGTAGGGGTCACTTATTATGGTGACATTCTTCTTACCAAAAGTTTATGGTAAAACCGTCTTAAACAAGTTTTTCTGTTTTCCATTACACATTGTTAGAGAAAAGAATATTGAAGCTGATCAACTAGCAAACTAAGAGTTAGCAGGGAACAAAAGACTTGAATTTCTTTGCCATTTAAAAAGACTTTTAAGCAGAACCAGAGAATTCAAAAGAATTAAAGCATAAGCAGAGAGAGATTAACACTCACTTTGATTCCTGTTGTATTAATTGACTAAAATTTGCTCTCTATAGAATTGTACCTCTTTTCCATCCAAACAAAAGATCCCACCATAAAAATTGATTGTTGCAGTCTGTACAGACAACAGTGAAAATTACACAAGACAATTTGATTAAGCAATTCGCCATAGCCCATAGCAGTAAAGAACGAATATCAGAACAGCATTAATTGAGTTACATAGCACAATTAAGAACAGACACAATTCACAACTCGTGGAAATGGTTTCTCAAATCAAATGAATGATTACCATTATATAAATTGAACAAATTCAACCCCAACGATTGTTCAACAATGAGGAATGTCAGAGAGAAGTCGGAGATCGAGTCGATTTTCCAGGTAAATAAGAGGAAATTTTCAATTTCATCGATGGGATTCTAACCAGCTTATTAGGGAAAAAAAAAGAAGGGAATTTTCATTTGGTTTCCTAATATTTTAGGCTTTAAAAATGGTGCCCAAATCTTTTCAGAAATCCAAATGGTGCCATTAGAGGATTTTGTTTTTTTCGTCCCTCACCAATTTATTGATGACCGACATCTTAGGATAATCATTTCTAAAGATTATCCTGGTTTTTTTGCCTTTTTAAAAATAAGGGATAAAGGCCAGTCCAATATACGTATATATGGGGTCAGTCCAGTTTTCAGTTGCCAGTTTCAAAAATAAATTGGACAACTATATTACACCAAAAAACAAAAAAGAAAGTAGAACTATAAGGAGAAAATTTTCAGATCCAAAAAAAATTCTATAAGGAGATAAAAACATTTCAAAAATAAAAACTTGCAATTCGCAACCACCCCAAGCGAGCCCTTAAATTATGGTTTCCAAAACTGGTTTTTATTTTGCAAAAAAATTAAAAACTCAAAAAAATCCTGAACGAGCCCGTGTTCAATTAGAAACTTAGAATGTCAATCCCTAAGGTTAAAGAACATAAGACCATAAGCTAGAAAATTTACCCAGTTAACTATTTACACTGACACTCGTTAAAGAACAAATCTTGGTTGAGACCAACTCATCGAAAAATAAGGTCACTATTTACAAAACGTGTAGGCCACTTATTATTAGTCATGATCTTTATTCTACTAAAAAGTGACCCTCGACTTACCAAAATTTATGATAAAACCAACTTAAACAAGTTTTTGTGCTCACAAAAAGTGAAACAAATAAATACAAAAGAAAAATAAAATAATTTATTTTTCAATTATCATTCCATGAGATTATATAGTATATGAATTTAAACAATGTCAACAATTAAAGTAATGTTTCCACTCTTATCCATATTAAAATGGAAAATTAGAAGAAAAAGAAAACATCTAAACTCTTTTTTTGTTAGAAAAAAGAACTAAGCTTTATGTCATATGTAAATTTAATCAATTTCATAAATGCAATGACAAAGAATCTGTACGTGACGTTCACCAAAAAAAACATAAGAGTTTAAATGTTCATTAATAATAATACCGATGTTGTTTTAAAAAATTAATTGCATTACTATCTGGAGTTTACTTTTCAAAAAGTAAATGCGAAGTTGAGTTTCTCTAAGTTTCGTCGATTTTCTTGAATCGATTGTTGTATAAATAGAGGAAATAGAAATGTTTATGTTGCAACACTACTTCACTCCCTTTCTTATTTCTAATTATTAGCAAAGTTGGCTAATATCAAAGGAAAAGTACAAATATTCTTATAGACATCATGAAGTCAGCCAACTTTTTGTTCATGAACTTATACATTACTTTACTTGTTGCCTTACTTTATAAGCACTTTTGGAATTGCGAACCGAATATTGTCATTCAATCGGCAAATGCACCAAGTCCTAGTTTTGGATCCGGTAATCCTTTGTTACAAGATTGTGGAAAGAAGATAAGTGTTCTTTCAAAGGAAGCACTATACAACTAGATATTCTTGGACAGACCAAGTGTGTCAAAAGAATCTTGCGACGAATTGATAAAGATGGTGAGATACTGTCATGATCTCGTGTCAATTGTGACTCTTAGAACTTTTGATTTTAAAGACAGAGATCAAGTAAAGAAATTACCAACGATATTGGGAAAATTCGAAGGCGTCTGGGAACTTTGCCAGACAAAGGGTCAGATTCCTTAAAATGATTTACTTGGTAAAAATACTAATGTATGAATTCAAGCATGAGCAATAAAAACAATATATGTTACAAAAGCAACTATAAATACGTTCTTTTGCAATTTGATCTCTGCACTTCTTTTGTAGAATGTGCTTATATTATTTTTATTCGGTTTTTTGGAGGACACTATAACTTGAATATTTGAAGCGTTTAGGTTGACCTTGATAAAATTTATCCAAATCTAAAAGAAATTTGCAAATTTAGTCTTAATCAAACCTTAAAAAAGGTTCAAATATTAGTTAATACAGAATGTAATTAGCCTAAAATTTTCAAGTGCAGTAATTTTTAGTCCCTTTCTAATGCTAAGCAACTCCGCAGTAGCCGCTTATCGAGTCAGCCTTGATACACTGCTGGTAGCTATACAACCATTCCCTTTTGTCATTTCTGAATACACCAACCACACCTACATTGTTAGAAGAAGAAGAAGAGTACGCAGCATCCGAATTCAGTTTGGCTTAACCCAAAATAGGGAGAGTCCAACCAATGTAAAAAGACCTGTTTTTGTGCCTTGGGTTTGAGGGTATTGGCTTTGCTCCAACAAACCTTGAGCCATTTATCAAAGGAGATTAGAGTATTTTCAAACACGGATTTTTTTTTCTTCTAAGCCAAATATGCCAAAGCATAAGAGAAAAGATGATGAGCTAGGGCATTGAATTAATGGAATTACGAGCTAATAGGTTATTAATTTTGAGACAGTCTTGTAATGAAAGATTAAAGAAGAAGTTAGAGTCTCACAATTACACATTGGACAAGTACCATCATTCACAATATGTCTCACAAAAAGAGTTTTTTAAGCGCAATTTTATCCCGCCAAGCATGCCAAATAAAAAACTGAATATTAGGGGTGCAAGATAAGGCTTTCATTGAATCTAATTCTTTACAATTTTAAAAGTCAGGGGTGAGCAGAAAATCTTTTTATTCAATATCGAAATTGGAGTTGATTCATAACCGGTGGTGCATTATAACTTGTGAGGCATCCAAAAAGTGTAAGTTTAAAAGATGATTGATTGGCTAGAATTAAGGAGGTGGCAGGAAGTAACTTTTGCTAGCATGCATCCCACAAAAAACTACATTAATATGTTTTAGGAAAAATCATCAAAAATCACTTTTTAAAACTAACTTTTTTTTGCAATAACCACCTTTTAAAAATGTTCTTTCAAATAACTACTTTTTATAGGTTTTAACTTTTAAATCACCATCACTTTTTGACAATAATTTGAAATAAAATGACCATTTCCCTATTTGATGACCTTTATTTAAGAAATTATTTTGAATAGGGGTAAAATGGTAAAAATTTCAAAGTTTTGGTTGGAAAGTGGCTTGAGTTGGTGGTTTAAAAGCTAAAAACTCATAAAAAGTGATTATTTGAAAGAAAATCACTATATGGTGGTTATTTACAAAAATGTTCATTTTATAATAGTAGATGTGGAATTAGGAGTGAGTGCAACCGGGTATCCACCGGGTATTGCACTACCTGAAATTGGAATTGGATCCAGCGATTCCTAATTTTCAAGATTTGGAATTGGAATTGGTAGCACCGATTCCTAATTTTTAGGAATTAGAATTGGATCCACCCGGTATCTACCGATTACTGGGTATCCAACGACTCCATATTAAATCCAAATTTAGTTTTTTGGTGGATTGTTTTTTAGCTAGTGCGCATTGCGTAGAACATATAGGTTCTATTTTTTTTTTTTCCACACCAAAATGGATGTATTTTCGATGAAGAACTTGAATGACATCATCTATCCAATTGTGCTACTTGGCAGAGTTAAAACATTAGCTAGACTGTGAACAGAGAAACTTTTTAATTTTATGCAAAATAAGCCAGTTTTGTGTCATCAGTAAAATGGTCTAATTAGATATGTCATTACTTGATCAAACAAAAAAGAAATTGGTTTTGCACCGGGTACCTAACCGGTTTCGGTTATTAAAAGACAGGAATTGAAATTGGAATTGGTTGATAGCGGTTCCTATTATTAGAAATCGGAATTGTTGACCGGTTCCGATTTTGGTTCCGAAACCATCAATTCCAAACCAATTCCAAATTTAATACTGAGTACGCGGAATTTTTGCTCACCTTAGGTAGTGTGTAGGAGAAGGACAATGCCATAATGGACTAATGATATACCATATACGGGTAGCCTGGTAGGGCAATGGGGTTGGAGAAACCAAGCCACACTGGGGGTGGCATAAAACGGATTAATGCTAGAGACAATGGCTTAATCCCACTTAACTCTACCCAAATGTTGGCCAACCAACCCCATCAATCTAACCTGCATTGCTTTAGGGTGCTACTGATTGATCTAACCGAACTACCTATAATTTAATATTTCCAAGAATACAAATACAAAAGGGAATAAAGGAAATATAAGCTTTGGTTAGTTTTATTCATCAACCAATTCAGGATAGTATTATGTTTAGAACCCATAGGGATGATTATTTTTTAATTAGTGTAGCCATTCATAAACACTCATTTACAAAGCTATCTATTTTTGTGCATGCATGTAAAGTTGTGAACATATATTTGTATCGAAATAAATAAACAAGAACTCAACTCAAATACTCATTCAAATTATGACTCTGTTTGTGGCAAGTAATTGTGAAACTAGTTAATAGTTATTTAAAGGTAATAGCTTATATATAGTTCAAAAAAAATAGTAATAATGCTCGTAGCTTATTTAATGTTGGCTGACACATCATATAGTTGTGTAACTAGCTCATCGATATTAATAGTTGTCAGTGACGGATTCATAAAACTAGTAAGAAGGCTGAAAAATTAAATTATTAGGGTATTTAAGTAAAAAGTTTCAAAAATTTTACGAAAAATAGGGTATTTTAGTAAAAATTTTCTGAAAATTAACTACTCGAGACCCTGTGCCCCGGTCTAACTCCGTTCCTGATAGTTGTACAACTAGATAATATTTGACTTTGTACAATTATGTATGACATCAACGATAATTATAATAAAATTAAAATGATCCAAGAAAAATTTTAAGTACGATTTCAACGTTTATAGTCGAAAAGAAGAGAGAAGATAATCAACTATAATCAACCTATCTTGTTTGTTTTTATATGAGGGTATCACCTTGATATCCCTTGAAAGATGAAAATAAAATTTACCATTTGTCCAAAAAAAGATAATCAAACTAATTCTATCATTTTTTATTTTTATTTTTTTTTGCGTGTGAAAAAGATCATTGAAAGTAGGTCTATCCAACACTCATGTAATGTATTTTTTTTTTACCATAATAGTATGAAGATAATTAAAATGTACCCCGACATGTTATTAGTCTTTTTGATACAAGGAACCCGCAACCACTACTCTTTGAGTGTGCACTGGATAAACCCCAAGTGTGTTAGTACAAAAATTATTGGATATGAATAAACAAGAGGAACTTGGATATGGCTTCTAGGCATGTACAAGTACACTTTCCTGAAAGTTTAGTTTCGACCCTCTAGGAACGACCGGGTTACACGAAACAACTTCCGGGATACAAAGAAGTCCAGAGTATATTGTTCGCCCCTCAATTATGCTCCACTAATATGTTTGTTTTGTTGATATTTGTTTTAACCAATATGATAAACCATCATCTCTAATGTCCATGGTGTTCCATCATGATAAGAGATGAAATCTCATTCATTAATGATTAACCTAGACCAAGAAGAGGATTCTCTCTTCTTATCCAAGGAGAAAATTCATTCTCCTCTATATCCAAGGAGAAATCTCATTCTCCTTATTTTATCTCTCACCCCATATGGTCTATTTATAATAGATTGATATAGGTAGTTATTGGTGGTTACTAAAGACAAGTGTCTCTCATATAAACATAACCACATAGCCACATGGCATATCATGAGGGATATAACTCTCTTCCTCTAAAAATGTTCCAACAAAGTGTATACAATAGCCTGTAAACCACACACACCAGGCAAGCTAATAAGATAATTCTTACCGACAGACTCAGCGAAGAGGGCCATGACCTTTGTCGTGACATACAACCCCACGACCAACTCCACTACCCCTTTCAGGGCGACATATTATTAGTTAAGTAGCAAACTTTTCTTCACAAATACGGGTACAACATATCAATTTTCTCATCTAAAAGAAGGAATTGTTATAACGGAATCGGTCTGACTCCTTCTTAATCCCAGGTGTGATTGATTCATGACAACTAATGCGGAACAATAATATTGAGAATAAACTAAATAGCAAAAACAGAGAACAAAACACAAAGATTTACGTGGAAAACCCCTAATCTGGGGAAAAACCACGGGCAGAAGAAGAGTATTTTACTATAACTTGAAAGAGATTACATACGAGAAACTTTTCCAACACTTATTGACACCCTCATACTAACGCTCACATAAGAGGAACATCCTCATCTGGATAGTGGTGGCTCTCAAACACTGTGTTTGTCACACCTCTTGATGGTGGTGTCTTTCGCACATTCTAAACTTAATGTCTCATGGGGATAGGAAATAAGGATTATTTTCTTATCCTAGACTCCTAATCAGATTAGGACTAATAATGAGTCCGTACAGAATACGGAATAACATAACGTAACATAACATAACACCGTATAACCCAATATACTCTAACATAACTTAACGTACAGTAACGTAACCAACCGTAACACAACATACGATAACGTAACCCACTGCAACCAGAAGACTTCAAGGCATTAATCCCAACATGAATACATCCAAAATGTGAGATTAATTCAAATCTCAATTATTCCCACCACCACTCAAATGAACATTGAACATTGAACACTGAACACGTGCATCTTACCAATTACCATCACCAATTCACCATACCTCATCCTTCAATTCATTGTCTCATTTAGAAACTCCCCTACCATCACACTCACCGTTCTGTCGCCCTTGATTAAAAACGCCACAAAATAAAAACCGTTCACCAAATTCTCTCTCTCCAACGACTTTTCTCTTCCTTAATTCCCTTTCCTTTATTTTGACCTTTTTTGTTGTCTTTCCAAATTCCTCAATTTTCTAACACTTTTCTTCCATCGCACATACACAAACAAAAATTTCGCAACACTCATCGCACTACACACAAACCCACAAACCAGAAGAGAGAGAGAATAGAGGAGAGAGAAAATCATGAAGGGAGGAGGGAAAAGCCCAATACACGCGGTAAGACTATGGGTACGCCGGCAACCACCAAAGGTCAAGGCGTTTCTTGCAGTGGTTGCTGGCATGGCGGCTCTTGTTTTCCTTCGCATGGTGGTTCACGATCATGATAATCTCTTTGTTGCTGCTGAAGCTGTTCATGCCATTGGTATTGCCGTCCTCATTTATAAGCTCACCAAGGAGAAGACTTGTGCTGGTATGCTATCAATTAATCATTTCTATAGCCTCTCTCTGGAGATATAATTGCGATTTCTAGGGATTTGTTTTTGGTTCCTATCGTTTTGTTTTGTTTTCGTTTTGATTGTTAGGGTTTGTATCGAATTTTGTTTTTTCTGGAAGTTAGACATTGTGCATGTTTGATCTGCTGAGGCTTTCGGTTGAATTTTGTATTCATGCTTTATTATTTTGTGATTGTTTTTCAATTGAGCTGAAAAGGATCAAACTTTGATTGTGCTTTGTATGTGATTTTGATCATTGTGCTTATTGTCTTCGAAGTTCGAGATGTCATGTTATCAAGGATAAATTTTAGTGCTTGATTTTTATTTAGTTCTTTGATTGAGCTAAAAAAAAAGTGAGCAATTTTTTATTGTGGTTTGTATTTGATTTTGATCTGTGCTTCCTGGCTTCAAAGTTCAATATGTCATGTTATAAAGGATAAATTTTAGTGCGTGGTTGTTCTTCTGTTGATGATGATTTACTTGCCTTTGTCATGCAAATAGCAGAGTGTAATTTTGATGTTTTGAGATGTGTATAGAAAGGAAGTGTTGTTTTTTGCATTCTCTGAGAATTAATTTAGAATTATTGCAAATAGGGGGAAAGAAAAAAGGGGAAAAAAGGAGGGTCCATTTTAAGCTTAACTATTCAGGGGACATTGCACATATCTTTGTAAAAAAGAAGAAAAAACAGCAATGGTAGGGAGGAGAACTTTAATTCAGGCTTATGTGTTGCCTTGAATGTGCTCTAAAGATCATAAATTTATCTATATGGTAACTGTTATTTGCCTTAATTGTTTCTCTTGGTAAATTCGCCTGACTTTACTGGATCCTTTGTTGCAGGACTTTCACTCAAATCACAGGAACTTACAGCTATCTTTTTAGCAGTTAGAATCTACTGTAGCTTTGTCATGGAATATGATATACACACATTACTTGATACGGCTACGTTGGCGACAACCCTTTGGGTTATCTATATGATTCGATTTAAATTGAAGTCCACATATATGGAGGAGAAAGACAACTTTGCTATCTACTATGTGGTGAGTCTTCCATTGTCTTTCTTTGTCCTCTATATTATTTTCGCTTCCCTTGTAATAGTTTATGTGAATTTGCCGCGTTATAGTAACAATGCCCATTTTGTCTCCTTTTCTGAGATATAGATTCTTACGTACAACCGGGGGGGGGGATGTCTTAACTTATCTTCTTAACTGTAGTTGTTAGTACTCTTTGATTTTTCTGAAGGAGCTGCACCTCCCGATCTAGGATCTACCTATCCATTGATTGTTTGTTTATAGTTTTCATAATTGTTTTTGTTTGCTTCGCAAATATTATTAAAAGCACCTATTTCTTGAAGGCTTCCTCAAATGTTTTGTCCAGTGCTTTGTTTTACATCGTGCCCTTTTTATTATTCCTCCAATTTGTAATATTTGTTGTAAAGATTTCATGTTATTTTCTGCTCTTGTTTTTAGTCTGTAACAAAATTTGAATCTTAAGTCTTAAGAATGTAAAGGAAACTTTACTACCAAATTTGGGAGCTATGTTCTTCAATGTTTTCTGGATTCAGTAATGGGGCATGCAAAGAGATGACAAATTGTCAAGTTGACAACCATATTAAGCTAGTTTGACGTCTTAATAGGCTTAACTATGAAAGGCTACCTGTAAAATTGAAATATCACTCATTTTTCCCTGGCATCGTCACTGCCTCTGAACATGGGAATCTTTCCTTGTAGTCATTATGATTGGGGGGGGGGAGGAGACGTCTTAACTTTCTTACCTCTAAGATTTCTCACCTGTAGATTCATTATGATTTTTTTTTGTTGGGAGGGGGGTTACGTCTTAACTTTTCTTCTTACCTGTAGTTGTTATTACCCTTTGTTTTTTTGAAAGAGCTGCACCTTCCGGTCTAGGATCTAGCTATCCTATTTTATCCAGGAAAAAGAGTCTTATATGTGAAACTACTGTTTATTACTTTATTTGCCATAGGAAAGTTAACTATTGCATTATGCTATCTTTCTGACATTCTAGCATTTTTAACTATGGATGTAGGTGGGGCCTTGTGCAGTGTTATCTCTGCTTATTCATCCTTCAACCGTACATTATATTGTTAATAGGATTAGCTGGGCATTCTGTGTTTATCTGGAGGCTGTCTCAGTGCTACCACAGCTACGAGTTATGCAGAACACAAAGGTATGGGTTCACTTCTTCTGAATGCTGTCTCTCATTTGTTGCACTATATATATATATCTATAGTTTCATCACTTACCTTGTCATAGAAGTGTGCCCTAGTATCTGGATTCTGAAAGATGGTGATTTTTATTTTGGTTCCCACAAAGAGTGAGGCAGTGAGCTGTGAGCCTATGGGGGATTTGGCAGGCTAAGCGCCGGTGTAGTGTAATTGGTCTGTGACACTAACTTGTCAACCTCTTACATTAGCGAGATCAGGAACCACCCTTTTTTAAGAACCAGCCTGGAAACTGGCGGCTAAGTGACTCACAATTGCTATGGAGTTGCATGACCATCTCCACTGTCATGTTCTGAGTATTTTCAGAAGTACTGTTATATGTAATGAGATATGTCAAGTTATGTTTTTTACTTTTCTGGCATCACATTCATGATTCATTTATAACATTTTATTTGAGATAAACTCTCACATATCGCTTCTTTTTCTTCAGATTGTCGAACCATTTACGGCTCATTACGTGTTTGCCCTGGGAGTGGCAAGGTTCTTAAGCTGTGCACATTGGGTTCTTCAGGTATTGAGCAGCACTAGATCTTAGAGTTCCTCTTTGATTCTTCTATTGAAAATTATAGGCCTGTTCTGAGAAGATGTTTGGTACTTTCATGTAAGAACGTAGGCTTGATGTCGTCTCAACAATAGGCAGTGGTTTAACAAAGATGAACTCTATCAGTTGTTATAGCATGCTATGAAAATTTGTAAAATTGGTAACACTGACACCTTCTAGCGTTTGTCTTGCTCGTCTACACACTGCACACTTCACACACTCTTTTTTTAGGGGTGGAGGGGTCAATCAAACCCCGGGTGTTATGGTGTGGGGAAGAGAAGTGTTAATTGGATTCAATCCCTGGGAAAGCTGCAGTCCCCTCAAACCCAATTTCGCAAACAGTTTCTGATTCTTATTTTTCTTTAGGCATATTCCATGTGAGACCAATATAGATAAACCTGCATCATCGTGATTAGGCCATGTGCAATGCAAATATTCAATCACACACAGAGACTTTGCCGCATCAGCTTCTTTTTTTCTTTTAAATATTCGGAACTCACACCAAAACTTGTGCTTTTCTCCCAGTGATAAACCCAGCTCAAATATTACCAAATTATTTAAATACTAGAAATCAAGAAGACATAAAAGAAATAAAAATAGTTACAAACTGAAGAGAGAGAAGCTGCCCCCACCCGCACGTGAAATATCATCTCTCTATATATAGAAATTCAGTTTTTAGAAACTAAGCCAGCCTCAATATTCTCCTCACGCAAAGTTAATTTTTGTAAATTCTCTTTATTATTATCCAGGTATAGGTTTTTTCTTGGCAAAATGTTCTGAAATTATTCAAGGGTCAGATTGTCGGATCCATACCATATCCTTTTCCCAACTCCCAGGTCTAAGAGATATAGGCGCATAGAGCACAGGAGCTTTCTCACAATCCTAATGCACTTTAGGAGATGCTTATTTGTTGATGAGTACGCGTGGTTTTGAATTATTTAAACATTGTCGATGTCATGTGATGGCAAGTCGTTCAAGGTCGTACCTTAACCTTTAGTTTGTGCTTAGGCTCCTGTGTGATAGGTTTGGCTTGGTATTATCTTTCTGATAACCTCTTCTCTTTCTGGGGAAAATTTGGTTTGGGGTAGGGAAGGGTTTAATATGTTGGACTATCGAAAGTTTTACCGTAAGCCTCATGTGGTTGAAAAAGATACTGGATTTCTGTATCTTCAGGCCAATTGTTCCTGTATGTAAAATTCCCTTAATTCATAGCCTTTGCCCTTGCTAATGCTTCTACTCCCCCCACCCCTGTACCTTTCCTCACTCATTATCCATTGCTGCCCAGAAAGGTGGCTCTGAAGCATTTATCCCTTGTCATTTCTGCCTATCAAGTCTGTACCTTTTGGTATGCTGAAAACATAGCAGTATGTGGGCACATTAGGATTCATATAGCTGACCTAGACTTCGCCTTCCAGCCTTTCGGGACTTACTGTGTGAGTATGTGCGGCTTTCACACCTAAGCTAATAGCGACTTTACCTTTTTTGTTCCCATGCACCAGTCCCCTTTTCTGCGCATTTACAAGTTTACAACTATTTTGGCTATGCATATACTGAAATTAATAAACCTCGAGTGGGTAGCTAGCTGGTAAGACCTCTCAGATTTGTTCCAGAGATCCTAGGTTCAAGCCTCCTCGCAGGTTCTTCTAGTCGTTAGCTTTAAGGTCCATGCGATTAGTCGGGCAAAGCCTGGATAACCATGTTATTACATCAACATCAACCTTACTCCAGTGCCTCCAAAGAGGCTCCCGCCTAGGCAGGGTAGGGGGGGTCGGTTGTACCTAGCCTTACCCCTGTGAGAGTCTCACAGAGATGCTGTTTCCGTTTGACTCGAGCACTGAAGTGCGACAACTATCGGCAACTTCACAATAAATAAGAAGCGCCGACAGTTTTATGAGTCATTGTGCTATAGTCCATTGTATCCCGAAGCCACGCTTTTAGCTCCACTGGAAATGGTGGACACGTATAACCATGTTATCTAAATAAAAAATAATATACTTGAATTAATATTCTTATGATATACTATGTGCCCGTTTGGCCTACCTTCTACCAACTTCTCCTTCTCCTCCCAAATTTGTTCTTGCTCACCCCCCTTTTATCCACTCCCCCATCCATTTCCAACTTCTAAGAAGTTGAAATAAAGCTACAATTGGACTAGAAGGAGAAGTTACAAATTGTAGCTTCTCCTTCTCTTTCCACTTCTAGCATTATTTTAACTTCTTAGAAGTTGGAAATGGAGGGGGAGTGGATAAAAGGGGGTGAACAAGAACAAATTTGGGAGGAGAAGTTGAATTTGTGGGAGCTAGGCCAATATGTGTCCTACTTTATTGTTATTGTTGTAATGTTAATTTTTTTTCCTTTTCACCTTGCCCAATAATTTCTAATAATTTATATGATAACTAATAATTTTCACCTTGCCCAATAATTACTAATAATTTATATGATGTTTGCATAACATCATATAAAAACTTCCTAAATATTTTTCGTGTGTCTCTCTGAAACATTTTTACTAGTTCTTAGGGATAACTGATAAGGCTATGTGCAAGCCGTAGAACCCAAAAGGCAGGTGGTGGGAATGGGTTCACAGTAAGGTGACTGTTTTAAAGCATTGCATGATAATTTTCTGTTATTATCTCAGTTCTTCTTGTGTGAATAAACGCAAAAGGATTAGGATCCCCTGCAATAGACCGTCTCTTGCATTACCACATTTCTGAATAAGTTCATCTTGTTTGAATAAAAGCAGAAGGATTAGAATCCTCTTCAATACACCGTTTCTACATTTACGCATCACTGTTGTGGATACTTGACACGTGTTAAATAGACTGCACATGAAAAGGTAAAGTAAAATTTGTAACACGTGTCAAGCATTCACAGGTGTAATGTATAAATGCGGGAAATTGTGTATTGGAAAGTATCCCCATCGAAAGCAAAAAATGTATTGTTATTGGGATAAAGTTTAAGTTTTGCAAAGAATATCACACTTAGAAGAGGAGAGATTGGGAGAAGAAAAGAGAGACATTTGTCAATTATGTATCTGTGTGTGGAGAGTATTCTATTCCCTTGGTCTTTTTCTGTTTGGAGTTCATTTATTTTATATACATATTGTCGAATGTGGATGAATGTGGCCTCCATAATATAAAATGTCACTGGATGGTTTGAATCTCTTTTCTAAATCCCTTCCCCTTCTTTTTTCTTAAATGGCTGTGGGTGACTGGGGATTTGATGGGAAGATATGTAACGTCTTGCTGCTCTTACAGACTGTTCAATCAATGTAAGGAGGGTGTGGCAATGAGAGTAAAGTGCGTAGTACTATGAGAAATTGAACCTAAACTGTAACTGAGTGAAACTTCAATTGATTCTTTTTACTAAATTGAGTTTCGGTAAAAAAATAAACTCATTTGTTTTTTAAATTGAGTCTTTTCTTTTGCAAACTGATCAGGGCTAACGTTGTAGCTATAGGGTTTCATCTTTTTAGCATTCGCAAGTTAGGTTTCTTTTAAATGTGTCAATACGCATTTTACTTTTTGAGGATTAATAATGTGCATTTTGTGTAGGTGTTGGATACACGGGGTCGGTTGCTGACAGCTTTAGGCTATGGTTTGTGGCCTTCAATGGTGCTGCTTTCAGAAATTGTTCAAACTTTTATATTAGCAGATTTCTGCTATTACTACGTTAAGAGGTGAGTGTTGGACAGTTAATTCTCTTTATGGAAGAGATACAATCTAACAAGAGACTGATTTTACTAATTTCTTGTCTGCAGCCTTGTTGGTGGACAGCTTGTGCTCCGCCTTCCCTCGGGAGTGGTGTAAATTAAAGGTTTAGCTGCACAGGATCAGATCGATACATCCCCAATTAACTTTAAATCCATAAGGCGTAAATCAGGTGCTTTTTGTTAAATCATGTTTTTGGCACTGCTAATCTGTACAAACAAACTGTCATCTCTTTACCACTTGTGAATGGTATCCCCATGTGTGTAGAGTTGGGGTTGTATCTTTTCTGGGGAGACTCGTGAGTCATGTCATCTAAATTGACCTTTGTACTTGAATTTAGATCTTTAGCTCAAGTTGCAATGTAGTGCTTGCTAGAACTTTTTTACTCCAATCTTCTAGTGCCCCAGAAATGTATCAGCGGGTTATCGACTCTCATTTCCAAAGATAACTTTACTACTGTGCCATTTTATTCCCATTAATAGATCGTCATTGATAGCTTTGATATCTTTAGCAGTTGGGTTTCTTTTCTTCCCCTCCTGCCAACAAGAAAAGAGAAAGGAAAGCAGAGGGAAGAATGAAAAGAAAACCGGGGCAGTGCAGTGAGTTGTTAGACGCTGGGATGCTACACCTCAAGAGCATGGAGCAGGCTGTGCCTTGGATACACGAACAGTATGCGCCCGAGGTGCAGCATGCTTCGTGCTCTCAGGTGGGGTGGGGGTGGGGGATTATGGAAGGGGGATTGCTTAATGTAAATTGCATATTACTCAATGTAAATCTTTTTTTTCTTAATGCCCTTAACAACTTGTCACAATTTTCTCTCTCCTTCCTCTCTCTATCGGTTTCCCAGTTTCCACTGCTCTCTCCCTTTCATTTTCTCAGTCTACAATTCTATGACAATTGACAAACAACATCCATTTTTATTTTGAAATTAACCTCCATATCTCAAAGTTGAGGAGTAATTGACAGGGTGAGGGTGGTGATGTCGGCCGGCAGAAACGGGATGGTGGGCAGCATCGGAGTCGGATAAAGGTGTTGTTGGGATGCAAGGATTCCGGCGAGAACGCTCTTCTCTCCTCCCGACCACCAAGCACCTAACCCCAGCGCCCAACAGACACCCACCACCCACCAAGCACCACACCAACAGACACCCACCAAGCACCACACCAACCCATACGACAGCCAACCAATTTGCATTCAATTCCCACCCATAAAACTCAAACCATGATAAATAAATTAAAAAAAAAACATTTCAATTGTTATTTGGATGTCTTCATTGATTGTTACGGAATAATTTCCTCCATCAATAGTTCAACTAGGTTGATTTAGTTTAGGTCTTCAATGAGTAAAACCGGTGGAAAAAGAATAAGGAAAAAAAGTTGCTCTAAAATAAAAAGGGTATTTTGGGAGGTATGGTGACAAAAATATTTACATTAAGTAATTTTGAATTTACGTTAAGCAGTTTCGTTATGGAAGTATCAGAACTCTTTCTGATCATGGTAAATGCTCAACGAAACTAGACATGCTCACTCTCAAAGCTAATGCCTTGATTCCCTGGAACATCTGATCTGTCACCAAATTTTCGATCAAGTTCCATAATTTGGTTGATCAATTTCCTATTTAGCTCGATTCCCATTAGACTTTTAAAAATTCTTAGTTAAGTGACGCTAGGTAAGTGGAAGTTTTCACATTCTTTTCAGACAATACAAACTTGTTTAAGAAAAGATATGGCTTATCGGTTTCTACAAACGAAAAATGATTATTTAAAAAAAAAAAAATATTCAAATGATTTCAAGGAATTCAATTTTATGGATTCAATATTCAAATAAGACAATTTTCATGGACTCCCACGTTCAGTGGGTGATTTCCATAACCATGGATGAACAAATTCTATAGAGAGACGACTTCAATAAATGAGATAGGGATTACGCAGTTTGTTCTCTGATGACATCCATTTACTGATTCGGTAAGGTCTTTCCACTGATTCTCACTGATTCAGTAAGGTTCTGTCACTGATTTTATAAGTATGAATATGGGTCTTGCCACTTAATTCCACTGATTGACTAAAGTCATGCTACTGATTTTCACTGATTCGAAAAGATGTTGCCACTGATTTCTACTGATTGGGTAAGGTCTTGTCATTAATTTTTACTGATTGAATAATGTACAATAAGTGAAAAAGAACACACCCTTATTTTAATCGCAGCATAGTGTCAAATGTCTCATATAACAACCTAAACAACCAAATTGAGACGTCAATAATTTATAATGACCCATTTTAATCATCGATGGCCTACATAACTCATAATCACAACACTACAACACTAGTATTCCGTGGCAATTGTCGAACTCTTATCTTCATCACTTGGTGGGAGTAGGTTAGCCGTAACTACCTATACATTAACGATTGACATCTTTACTTTATCCGCTAATAAACACATTGGATTAGTTTAGG
This sequence comes from Tetragonia tetragonoides, assembly GCA_038025085.1. NCBI lineage: Eukaryota > Viridiplantae > Streptophyta > Magnoliopsida > Caryophyllales > Aizoaceae > Tetragonia > Tetragonia tetragonoides. Next base: position 37,883,070 of record CM076153.1, read on the forward strand.
ATGAAGTGAGTGTAATTTGCCACTAGAGTAGAGTGCCATATATATATCTAGTTGTTGATGAAATGAGCTGTATACAGCTGGTGTCAGCGCACACACTAATACTGTGACAGTCTCTCTCTTTGTGTCCTCCAAAACTCTACCAGTGCACAGCTGTTTGAGAAACTTACGTTTGAGAGTGAGTTTATCAACATTTTGCCTTGCTTTTTGTCCTTCACGCCTGCTCTTTCTTATCTTACCTCATGGTCATTATATATGCATAAGGTGTGCTACTTTTATAGCTTACAAAGTTGACTGCACGTGTGCTTGAGTGAGTTTGGCTGCCGTGATTCTCTTACCTAATTTAGATGCCCATTCGGGTACCAATTATGTGCCTGACCCGACATTTGCCCATAACTCTACTATGTCATGTTTGTTTTTCCTAAAATATGATATAGAGTTGAATAAGTTGGAAACTCTTGGAGAGTTTTCTTTTCAAGTGAAGTGAAGTTAATAGTAATATGTAAGAGAAAACGTGAATTGAACTGAAATAATAACGAATTAAGTGGAAAAAAAATCACATCCTAACAAACAAATTTTGTCGTCTTGGCTTATAGACATAAGACATCTATCCAAATTCCAAGATGGCAAGCAATTTAGTGATGAAGATATAACATGAGATTTTAGAAGTCGAAGTATATGTAGTCAGTGGCGGATCCAGATTTTATATATAAGAGATATTTTTAAAATAGTGTACTAAACAAATCATTTTAAAAAGGAATTTTACACAAAAGACTCTTTCATGTGGATTATGGAATCCGCTTTTTTTTTTTTTTTTTTTTTTTTTTTTTTTTTTTTTGCTACAAGGACGCAAGCATGCAATAGTCCGCCAAACCACATGCGCCGGGCAAGTCAACCCATCTTTGATGACCTGACGCGCTTAAGTAGAGGAGACCCTCCCTACAGAAAAATATATAAGATTTTTTATTCTCCCTACATAATTAAGAATCTGAACCCCTGACCTCTGAGTTATGAAAGTAAGGTACTTATCACTTATACTCCTACCTCATCCTCAAATGGAATCCACTTAGCTACCCCTTTTTTGTAATAAAAAGTTGATTTCATGGATGAAATATCATATTTCCCTCGAAGAGTTTTAGTTTAGCTAGTGAATTGTTTGTGGTTGGAGCTCAGACCAAAGATCGATAAGATTATGTAGGTAATTATTGTACCCCTTCAGTCTAAAAGCATGGCTTGGGTGTAATCTAACTTAACAATCCATAAAGAACAATATCAAAGACTGATATTTCATTCCACTAAACCGTACAACAATGTTTAGCTCAAAGATAAGGACTCTCTAAAAAACGCCAACTCTGTGGACAAGTAAATAGTTCAATTGACAAAGACAATATAATGAAATAGGACTAAAACAAAACAAGTCATGTGGTGTGATAACAACTTCTCAAAAATATGGAAAAGTTTGTTTAGCTAAAAAGTGAGCACATTCTCATAAATAATTTCATTTGTATATGTACGTATTTTACCTTATTTTATAACATGTGTTACAACTTTTCATAATACTAGTCAGTTTCATGGGTAACAACAAGCTTTTCATCAAGGAAAAATTTCACTTAGGTGCCCTGAAAATTGGGGTATTATTTTTTATAAGTTATGTGAGATATGAATAGTTTCACTTAGGTGACACAATATTTTATAAAAAAATTCATTTAGGGACCAGCTGATGACAGAGTTAACTTTCGTTATATTCTGCTAACGTCTAAAGGGTGATGACCTTGATTAATCTTGATTGACGTGCTAAAATATGACCCGCAACGAATGAAATGGATCGAACAGCCAGACCATCCTATTATTTGAGGAAATCTATTACTTGGGGATTTTTTGGATGCGTTAGGCGTCTGACCGTTTGATCCATTTCATTCATTGCAGGTCATATTTCAGCACGGTAATCAATATTAATCAAGGGTTATCACGCTTTAAATATTAGTAGAATTTAACAAAAATTAACCGCATCATTAACTGTCACCTAAATAAAACTATTTACAAAACATTGTATGTCACCTAAATAAAATTATTCAAATTTCAAATAACCTAAAAAATAATATCCCGCCTAAACCTGTGAAATTTTCCTTTCATCAATACAAGCAAACATATATAATTGCCTAACAAAGTTTTAACTTTCGTGATGGTGTACTACAAATTAAATTCAGTTCACATCAAAAATACAACTTCTGCAAAATCTTTTTCTCTTGTAAACATTTTTACATGTGCAAACTTACCAAAGTATAAAAGAATTTGTAGTCATTTGATTTGATAATGCCATATCAAGAAGCAACAAAAATAATGTTCCTAGGGTCCTATAAGAGAACGACAGTGATTAGTGGGTTTGGAAGTTAGTTCATGAATGATTAGACAAGTGTTTAGATAGTGTTCAATGGTTTGTAGGATTGGCTTTTCCAGTGGTGGTTTGTGTTATTGTGTATCAATTTCATTTTCATACATTCCCTTATCAGCTTTTGCAGATGAATTATGATTGGAGAACCTGACAGATTAACATAGCTGGCATTTTTTGGTTGCATTATTCTTCTTCAATTTTGGTAAATTTAACAATTTATGCGGCTTACAACATCTGCTAATTAATTTGCTACACAATAATATGGATAATTTGCCATTCAAATCACCATCTCTTTTCATTCTAATTTCTACATCAAGTGTGGGTTTAGAAAGTAATGGATGAGTTGATGGAGACTAACCACTTAGTTTCAATTCCTTTAAGGTCAATTTCCAATCAAAATGTTATAGCGGCTCATTATATCGTCACTTATGGTGTTTTTCCTTTTCTAATAAACTAAACTTAATAGAAAATCATTAGATGATCTAAATTGAATACCACTATTAAAGTAAATATTAATACCTAAGAGAAAAAGTACGTCACTAAATTAAATATCACTTACATGAATTAATTACTAGATAAGTGGGAAAAAAAAAAACACCTGTAAATAATGATCCATGAAACTTACATCTAAAATATACTACATTTTTTTATTATGTTTTGTATTTATCTTAAAATTTTGCACGGCCGGAGTATGGAATTGCAAGTGAGACATATCCAATATAAAGATAAGTCACCATTTCTTACTGTATTTTAGACTTGATTTAAAAAGCTGTTATCAAATTTCATATTTTGAAATGATCAAGAATCTATTAAGTAATAAGCTAATAAATTTTCAAAATTGTTTGTTGCATGGTGCATGGAGGAAACTAAGCACTTTACTAGTTTCAATTCATTTTAGGTTATTAATTTATATACAGGGTAATAACTCAATATACTCTGGGGTTCATTTTACTACACTCATAGAGTAGGTAAAAATTTATGTCTATTTTCATATTTATGACTCTTGATTGTCGTCATTAATAAAAAATTACAAATAAATTGAAACGGAGAGAATACTACTCATCTAATTTTATGTTTCTCTGTATACATTTCTAAATTCATAGGTGACCTCTCATGCATTAGTTTGACGCTAGCTGTCAGGTTGCATCAACAAACAATAAGGTCACTTTTCTTACACAATTGGGTTTTAACCCAATGGAAAGCAACTTCAAAAGAGCATCAAAGCAAAATCCAAGAGGCTGTCTTATAGATTCCTGATGTATTTTCTGGATTTTATATATATAGTCATATATCTAAAGAACTGCCTAATAATGTCATTACATTTGAATAGTAAATAAAATCGAGTAAACTTTTGCTAAAAATGTAAACTTAGATTATTTTTTTCCTCCTTTTGGAAAACTAAAAAAAACTCAAAAGGATGTCTCAGGATCCTACGTAACAAATTCTTACTGTTACACTTGTAACTTCAAGTTTCATTTACAAATATACTTTATCAAAAGTTTTGTGAGATGAGATAACTTGAATTAAGAGAAACGCATGAAGCACCCTTAAGGTTAGAGGTGATCTATGAAGTTACAAAACCAATACTCATTAAGCAAACAAAGTTCTTTCAAGCAAGGGAGGGAAATTAAACTACTAGTACATTATTTGATCGGACTTGGATTGTAATCATATTAGGTCATATTCAGAGTCTATATCCATCAAATTTGAAGTTGAATTATTTTATAATCTGATTTAAATTATTGGTCTTTTAATAGAAACAATTCAGATTTGGGTCGAGTCATTTTCAAAGTCCATACCCATCAAATTTGAATTTGAATTATTTTTAGTTTGATTTGAATCGGGCTTTTTCATCTGAACAATCAGAATTTGGATCGTGTTTGGACTATATTACTATCTCGAGAACTAAAGATGGCTTCGTGCCGTGCTCGGGTCGTGGCTTCGTACTTTGTAATAGTGTTGTGTCGTTTCGTGCTTATAGTTGTCGTGCTTTGTGGCTGCTCTTCCAAAATGTAGGACCAGGTTGTGCCCGTTCTTGTGCCGTGCCGTGCCCATGCTCTTTTCAAATATTATTAAAATTTTCGCCGTGTCCTGTCGTGCATGACCGTGCCCCATTGTACTTTCTTTTCAAAATTAAGGCATAGACCCAGTCCTAGACCCGATCATTCGTACTTGTACTTCCTTCATGCCCGCGTAAAAAAACGTGATCGGTCGTACCATGCTTTGTACCAAACGTGCCTAGTGCCATCTGTAACTACAACGAGAGTAAATTCTAAAGCCAAGCATATAACTTTAAGGCTTGATGATTGAGCAAGCATCTTCTTAGCTAGGCGTTGACTACTTTCTACCACACATAAAATAATACTATTAACTTTAAATTATTCTCTAGAAAGAGAGAAGTTGGTAGGAGGCTGCACCTTTCAATAAGAACCTCCTAGAAAACTAACAAAACAAAACACACACATACAGTAAAACATTGACAGGACATATACATACATGTATGTTGCCTCTTTCTTTTCACCCACTCAAAAGACACACACCCATAATTTTCTTTATTTCCTCGTCTCTTTGTCATCATATATGACAGTCTATCTTTAATCCTACACTTCCCTCTTTTCAGCTTCTATAAATACCCCCCTTAAGTTTGGCCTCTCTTCATCACAAACCAAGAAATCAGCTAATTAACTTATAATCATCCATTTCTCTAAAGCTTCCATAGCCATGGCAGTCTCTAAGACTTTGATTGCTGCTTTTCTTCTCTCTCTTCTTGTCCTTCAAGCTGTTGAAGCCCATGATTTGGTAAGAGATATTTATGTTTTACTAAGAGCATTTGCTTGTTTACTGGCTAAGTGGCTATGTATGTGCCTTATTCTATATATCTTAGAGGTCCCAATCATTTAAACATTGAGATTTTGAGAGTACCTATTAGTATATTTGACTTGCCATTTATATATAAATTTTTTTAGTCATGACTTCTAAAAACACGTCGTATACTTTTTTACAAAAATTCATTTTGGTACTGATTTGACAAATAAACTTTCTAAATTAAAATAATAGACTTTTATATTACACAAAAACTCATACAGGATGGTCTGATCTCACCACCAGATTATAGTTATATTTCAGAAAAAAAGCTATTTTTTTTTTCAAAAAACTTTTAATATTTTTAATAACAATGTTATTTTTATTGTTTTACCAATAAAACAGTCTTATACAAATTCACGACCGAGTGAACTGAGCTCCAGTAATAGCATTTCATTTCATAATTAATTATTTACACCAATAATTAAATTATATTTAACCATTAATTTTTATTGTTTATTTGACGTGCAGATTGACAGCAACAGTGGTCCAAAGAGGTCTCTCCTAGGAATAAGTAAGTAGTAATCATATATACTCCGTATATGATACGTAGCAATCTCAATACTATTAATACGAGTAATAACTTGATGATACGTAGCCATCAATAATCTTATAAATCATCTTTGCGCTTGGGGCAATGTGAGCGAGGTAATAATCGGGGCACGTCAATTGCTGGTTAAAAACTATTTTCCAAGCCCCCTCCTCGGTCTGGGCTTGATCTTGACCGTCGAGAATTTCTGAAAAGGCTCCTTCTCTAAGTGCAGACCCTATGAAAAGAAGAAAAAAAATCTTATAAATCCTATAACATAAATGTCCATTTATTTAATTGTGCAGATTGTGGAGCAGCATGTGCTGCCAGGTGCCAGTTATCAAGCAGGCCAAACCTATGCAAGAGAGCTTGTGGAACCTGCTGTTCTCGTTGTGGTTGCGTTCCACCGGGTACTTCCGGTAACCAAGAAATGTGCCCTTGCTACTTTAGCCAAACTACTCACGGTGGCAAACGCAAGTGCCCTTAATAAGATAAACAACTTTAAAAGAAAAAACAATTGCCCCATGTTTTAATTTTATTCCGTACTTATGAAAGGGTCCTATATTTTTAAGTCTTGTTGTTATGTATATGATGGCATTTGTATGTAATATTCGATTATTATACATTCACTTCTTGTGGATGATATTATGTGATGAATAAAAAGGTTGTTAACGTTTGTTTATTATTTTGGATGATGAATAAAATTAAATAAAATAAAAGTATGCGTTGTCTTTTTGCGTACTCGAAATGAGCTCTACACACAAAAAGGGCGTTATGTATGTTGTTTTCCTTTTTTAACTAGTAAATTATAATAGATTATTATACGATTCTGGATCAATAGTCCCAATTCTCATAAAATATAAATTTTGGAGCTCATTCGAATATATTTCCATAAAGTGGTAAATGTGAGAGTTGAAAGCATGATCTGGGATATTCAAGTGCAAAAAGAGACACATGAACTAATACAAAAATTTGTGTGGACTTAGTTCATAGTGGACCAATACTTGGAGTCACCTCCTACTTCACCTGGAGTAACCCCCTTCTAAAAGTGGAGCCACCCGTACTTCACCTAGAGACATCCCTCAAATTTATACTTAATTGGCACCGTCCCTACTTCACTTGGAGCCACCCTCTACTTTACTTGGAGTCATCCCTTACTTCACCTGGAGCCACCCCTCAAAATTACTCAAAATTACTTCATCTGGAGCTACCTCCTACTTTACCTGGAGTCACCCCTCAAAATTACTTGGTCCATGGTGAACTAAGTCCACACAAGATATGTTGCATGAACTAATTAACTTGACCTTATAGAACTACAAATCTATAAGCAAAAGACAAATCATTTGTAAAAGGGTGTACACTTAGAGGACTACAAATCTATAAGCAAAAGACACTTAAGCCTTGAGTAAATGATCAAGTACATAAGTGGTAAGTTTAGAAGGAAAAAAAAATGTCTAGACTAGAAGACTATATTGACAAAAGTTCATGCAATTCTTCACTTACTGTCGATTAGAGTTTGTTTATAAGCGGATCTGGGGCGGACGCGGGCTATACTTCACAAGATTTTTGGCTTATGAGATAGATTCGCTAGTGGATTCTAGCCCGAATAACAAGTCGAGTCCTAAAAAATCATCACCAAAACATCATTTTCAAGTATGTCTTTTTAGAGCCCAACGGGCTGAACCTATTGGGTCGTCCCCCGACCTCATGAACAACTCTACCTTAGAGTATCTCCAATGCTACAAAGCTCTAAGTGAGTTTTTGTTTGTGCCACATCATCATTGTAAAAATCCTCTTTACTTAACCCATCTCTCTCAATGGTATAAACCTCAAAAAACCTCTAGATGAAGGACCCAATTTAGAAATAGAGTATGCCAGAAACCTGGTTTGTCTAGACAAAGTGATTTGTAGAAAAAAGAGGTTTATAGGTTTGTCACTATGGGTAGAGGTTTTTGGGAGGGTTTTTCACCTCACAAACCTCTTCAAAAACCTTGCATTCGAGATGCTCTTACTGTTCCTTTAACCTATAGTGAAATAATCAATTTAAATGAGCAACAAGTCTTGTATGAAATAACTCCCTTTGTTCATATGAAATTGTACCAATTTTCTATTTTGGATGCATGTTTCCATAAAACTCTACCATTTATGTTTATGGTAAATTTTTAAGTAAAATGTCATTTTACCATTACTTTTGTAAAACTTAACACCTACATCTACCCTCACCCAAATCCTCATTAATGTTGAGGATATAAGGAAAAAGAAAGTGCTAAAATCGTTTTGCCTTGATCTTTATGCCAAAAGCAAATATATGGTAAAGTTTTATCAGAACGGAGGGAGTAATTTACAGTACACTTAAATGAAATCACCTTTCAACAACCTTGCCCATATATTTGACAAAAGTGAGCCCAATCTCACCGTAAGACCGTCTCGATCATTTAAATTAATTTTTTTCCTAAGGGTACATCCCCATCTATCCAACAATATTTATCTTCTCATAATTACATAAAGAATCTAGCTTAAACGCACCCTAGTTAAGTGGAGTCCTATATATTCTTGAACTAATTTAAGCTCAAACACGTACAATTCATAGCTCCCTGTCGTGGGCAGCTCCAATTGGAAAAAGAAGTTTGAGTGATGACCAATAATTAAGTTGATGATACTCCTAGCTAGCTATTCCGTACTTTTGTGTTTGACAATGACAAAGGCGAAATTTTGCATGGGGCATTTGGCTTTACATTTAAGTAGTAGTGTTAAAGCAAGACAAATTAAAGCAAGCTGTTCAGCACTAACATAAGTAGTGGCATTGGCATATATCTCCAATGCCAGCTGGCATATATCTCCAATGCCAGCTGGCATATATATAATTATCTGAATATAAGCTTAACTCTTTTTTCTTTTTTCTTTTTTCTCTCTTTTTGGTCTTTATCACCATATCATTCTCATCGCCACCCTTTTCCATCAAAACCAATGTCTATCAGTAATAATCTTTCCCATAGTAGCTTTCTCCATCACCAGCAGCTAGCTAGTAGATACAAAAACTTAATTTGATTGGACAAATTAAATTGGTAGCCTGTTATTACAAATGTAAGTATAGTGCGTGGCTTATTTCGCCTTTTCAGTGATGCAATGGTGGAACGATAATCAGTTTAAGTGGAGTTACTTTAATTTCTTATAATTCATAGGACAATCTTAAATATTGTACAAGATGTTATTTTACGATTTTTTTACTCAAGTGGCCTAGATTTCATAGAATCCATTCCTTAAGGCATGGTACTGCCACTGTTCCTATATACCCTCCTTTTATTTATTTATTTATTTATTTATTTATTATTATTATTATTATTATTATTGTTATTATTATTATTATTATTAATGTAAAAGCAACAACCTCTTTCATATCGGAAAAGAAAAAAAAAAAAAAAAAACATTTGTAGCACATGTAAATATATTACAATATTTAGACAATATATCGATACATTTTCAAAGGCTACACCAGCGCTACAATTATTGATAGTAGGGGATTCCTGCAGCACCCTTTTAATCCCTTCACGATGAGCTTCGTCAATGCTATCATACTCTTTCTTACTTCGTTTCTTATGTATATTATTTTTCTTATACAAGGAATTTAACAATTATTTTTATAGTATGTATTGGATAAACTTTGGCATATAAGTGTATTCCGCGCGCAGTTAACTTCAAATCTTCTTACCACTTTGTATGGGAAATCTATTTTTCAGAAAAGCTTGTATCCTAGGACTTTTATTATCCTCTCTGGAAGTGCCACCCACAATAACTTTAATTTTAAGCCCTCCAACATATACCTTTCTTATTTAGAGGGCGGGTGGCGGGGCCTGTAGTTTCCCTTAAACCCTTCAGTTTAATTAATTAACCAACACCACATTATTGCTTAGAGTACAAGAAATTGAATGAAGTAGGTACATATATAATTATAAAGTAGGGAATGCAGGGATCTAGAATATTAAGTAGTTCGATCACTCAAATTTACAAAAAGAGCTCGGGTGGATTAGGTTAATGCGTGGGTACTTGTCCTTACCTTAAAGAGACTAATAAATTAAAAATTATAGATGGATACTCATAAACCAAGGGCCCATGCATCACTTGTTAATATTGCAGATAAAGATAGATCACTTTGTTTACTACAAAGATAGATCATTGTAGTACATCCATGAATAAGCGCAGCCCACCTTCTTTTGAGAAATCTAACTTTTTCTTTCAAATCCAGCTGGCTTGTTTTCCTACCTTGAATTAGGTGTTTAGCAATCATTAAGTTGCATTTACCAACTCTCTAGCAATGCAAACAAAGGTCATGTTTGGCAATTCGCTGGTCACATTAACTGTTGGTTGATAGTTGGTGGTTGGTGGTCGATGGCTGGTATTATTAGCTAATTTGACCTGCTGGTAACATTGGATGTCTAGAAAGAGATATTTTGTAACATTGGCTAGTAACATTAGTTGGTTATATGTAAAATGACCTATAAAAACATTCATATTATTGAGGAATTTGATGGCGTAGAAGTAAATAATTGCAAGTCTTGGACTATTATATCATTGGACTACATTAATGCCACCAGCCAATACCCATAAGCCAACCTCCTTGGCTTTTCAAAAGTTGGCTTGTAGGAACCCAAAAGCCAATTTCACAAGCTAACATCCAAACACCAATATTGGATGGTGGACTGATCAAACATCCAATTTAGCCAAAAGCCACCCCACAAGCTAATATCCAAACACCCCCAAAGTAGTGGCAACATAATAATCTAACCAAGGGGTACAGTGTGGTTGAATGGTAAGGACTCATACATCCTTAATTAAGGTCGAAGGTTCGAATTTCATTTTAGCTTGGGTATGAGTAACTTTAAATCCCTTGATCAGTTGTCCCACCCTTTAAGATACCTATCAACCAGTACAAAAAATAGTCATTGTGATCGATGGTGGATACCCTTAATGTGAATCAAAAACAAAAATTTAATACTCTTCCTACCTGACCCCTAGAATTTACATGCGGTAATAAATATATAACTAGAAATTAAAAATTAGTTTGACTAGTGAGTTTGATCATAGCCGTGATGTCTAAAATTTTGAAAAATCAATGTAAAAAATGATTTTGCTAATTAATAATTTTCTCCCCATCCGAAATTACTAGTCACATTTGACTTGTAATTGTAAGGTCAATATTGGCCTAATGTGAAGATTATACAAAGAGTGAGGAGTACAAATTACATTGCTGGCCATAATAAGGAATCTCAAGGAGTGATGACTTTATGGCGTGGCTATAATTTTTTCTCTATGGGTGTTTGTCTTCTTTTTCTTGTCGGTTTCTTTGCCTTGCTTTTGCATATGATTGTGATTATCTACCAAACCCTTCCTAAAAGGTGGGGATAGATAGTTGTATTATGCTTTTAAGAGTAAGTGCTTAAGGCGTTTCCTTGTAATTAAACTTTTGTTCTTTGATTTGAGTTTTTAATAAAAGAAATGCCTAATTATAAAAAATAAATAGGAAAATTGGCTGTCAATAATCCAAAGTTTGGCCCGTCAGCCGCTAATAATCCCAAGTTCTTTCAACCCCAAATACTCCGAAGTTTACACCCACCCGCCCAAAATACTTTAAATGGAGACGGAGTCTTCACTCCGTTAACGGACGTCATGTTTAACCTTAAAGTCTCTTTTTCCGTCATCTTCAACCTCTGTCTCCTAACCAAATATAGCCCAAGCCCCAAAAAACTTAACTCAGTTCAACAAACCCCATATCAAATTTCATCTCAAAATATCGAAATCACCAAATTTAGTAGTAATTCAACAAATCTGAACAAATTAATTAATGAAAGAAAAAAATTGCACCACTTTTCACGGATCCAAAATGGAGCAGCACAAAGCATGGGGTTAAAAAATTAGCATCAATGTAAATTTGCAAGAGTTGTTCTGTGTTACTGTTCATTATCAACAACAATAATATGATATGAGAGAGAGAGAGAGAGAGAGAGAGAGAGAGAGAGAGAGAGAGAGAGAGAGAGCAAAACAAGAAAAAAAAAACCCAATTCAAATTCGAAAGAGATTTAAAAAAATCACATATCCTCACATTTACAAATGTATTGTTCATTCATATATCAAAGAAAACCATGAATCATTTAACCCAAACCCATAACCCTTAGGGCCTGTTTGGGGTGGTTTTGAGTTTTGAATTTTCAGTTTTTTTGAAAATCAAAAACCAGATTTTGGAAACCACAATTTTTGGTTTCCAATTTTCAGTTGTCAGTTTCAAAAATAGAGTAGACAACTATAATGGGAAAAAATTTCAGCTCCAAACATAATTTCTATAAGTAGATAAAAAATTTTGAAAACCAGAAACTTGCAACTCACAACCACCTATTCCATTTAAGTTCAAGCTCAATTCTTCCATTAATGATGAACTAGAGCTTCCATTGAAGAACTTGAGCTTTTTTTTCATTTAAATTTTGGAGCTTGGTGAGGAGTGTAAACTTAAAACTATGCGTATGCACTTTGTGTTAAATTTGTGTGAAATTTGTTGCGTTTGGGGTTGTCAAACTCAAATTCACCAACATTTATTGTTGCTTCTATTATGGGTGGATTTTTCAGGATTTAGTGAAGCTTCCCAAAAATGGTGGAAGGGAGATGAAGCTTCCAAATAATGGTGACCCGGTAGGAAGGGGATGAAGATTTTGAGAGAGAGAGAGAGAGAGAAATTGGGGAATTTGGGTTAAAATGTGACAGTGTTAACGGAGTGAAGACGGTAAAGCATTTTGGGTGGGTGAGTCATAACTTCGAAGTATTTGGGGCTGAAATCAAACTTGGGATTATTAGCGGATGACCGACCAAACTTCGGATTATTGGCAGCCAATTTTCCAAAAAAATATTGACCACTAATTTATTATCAACAACATAAAAATTACATGTGGTTGGATTTGTCCTTGAGAACTACTTTTTTTGCCCATAGGAATAATTTTATAGCTTTTTTTTATAACATATTATTATGATATAAATCAGTGGCCATAGTAATTGACATTAAAATTTAAACGTCTATGTGAAATCCGGGAAGAAAATAGTACTACAGTACACAAACATTGAAGTTTCACTACTATACACTACTTGTTAACAACAATACTTATATAACTTCGAGCGCGCGTGTGCGTGTGTGTGTGAGAAATCATCCTTGAGAATTTACCTCCTAAATTGCGTGTTTATGTGTGTGAGAAATCATCCTTGAGGTTTTACCTCCTAAATTAGTTGGCACACGATTTGGTAGATCACAAACATGGATTGCTTGACACAACCTAGTGTGCCAAATCAATATCCTCAGAACCTTGTATTCACTTCAAGTCAATTAATAATGCAGGTTGACGTTGCACTCACTAAGAACTTGCAAAAAGACACATAAATAGTACGATCGATCGATTACTATTATAGTACTAATCAAAGTTAGTTCGTGTCATATTATCCCAACTCGATCTCTAGCTTCAAGACTCACCCTTATAAATACTGCCATTCGATCACTTGTCTCATTTCATATCTAAAAGAGTATTCTAATTATTCCAAGAGTGACTCGTATTGTTGTTATTAGTACTAGCTAGCTAGCTTCAATGGCTGTTTCCAAGACTAATTTAGTACTTTCTTCGCTTCTTATCGTCTCACTACTCTTTCTTCTTCAACTCGTCCAAGCTGATCATGATATGGTTAGTCTAATTATAACTATCTTAATATATATACATTGTAAATTATTAGTACTAACATATTATTATTGTTATTGCTGGGATGATCAACAGGTAATAAACACTACAAGTGCTTATGGGGTAGAGAACAAAATTGGTAAATAAATGCTTGATATATATGCTTCTCCTTATATAACCTTCTATTTGAACATTTTACCTAAGAATTTCAATTATATTGGTAAATGCTTCATATTTATGCACAAATTAAATTAAATAATGTGTATGTGTGCAGACTGTGGAGCAGCTTGTGCAGCAAGGTGTAGCGAGTCATCAAGATACAAAATTTGCATAAGGGCATGTGGAACCTGTTGTGCCCGCTGCCAGTGTGTCCCTCCCGGAACCGCTGGTAACGAAGATGTTTGCCCTTGCTACGCAACCATGACCACCCATGGCGGCCGCCACAAGTGCCCTTGAATTCTCTAATCACTACCTTATTTATATCCAATACATTATACAATACATACCATATATATGTGAAGCCAAATTTAAGCAGTGATCATAATTGGCTGAGCCTGAGTATCTATAAGATTATGAGTATGACTTAAATCAAATATAGGCTTCTCTGTTGTGTGGAATAATAAGCAGCACTAGTTATTGTTTTATGGCTCAACTTAATTTGTGAATTTAACTCCACAATAATATTCTTAAGCAGGCAGCATCCAAGATGGTGCAGTGAATCTGTTGAGAAATTTAGCAGGAACAGGAACAGAAACAGAAACAGAAACATCTTCATATTGCTGAACTCTGGGCCATAAACAGAAACAGAAGCTCTCTGGGCCTCATAGGAGTTAAACATGTCATCAAGAGTTGTGTGTACGAGTCAGTTGAAACTCATAATTTATGTTTCCAATGTCTTTTCTCTTGGTACAGACAACCTGAAACCATACCCGAAAAAGGATACAGTGAAAATCGCAGCAAGAAACTAGTAGATCAATTGCACCAAATCAATGTCATTATGAGATCCATACCTTTTGCCTGACATAGGGCATAAATGTCTTGATAATGAACAGAGGTATGAACAAAATTATATTGAACAGCCAAATGACACCGGCCCAACCCCAACCAATCCCGTCAACTAGATGCCAGCTTGAACTTTCAATATGGAGTACGAAGAGAACAGCAATCTGCTCAAATGGAAAATGTATTAACCTTCATGCCAAAATTCATATCAAACGTAAACAAGGTGAGAAAACAACAAACAAAACAGTAAAATACAAAGAAAACAATAACAATGTGATTACCAATTGAAAAAACAGAAAAGTGAAAATAAGGCGCGCATTATTCACAATATATGACCATCTTCGAGACTGTGTATGGAACCATCTTCGAGACTGTAACAAATATAAGACCTTGACTACTTATGCTAACTTGAAGATACACAGCAGATGCAAGCTTTTCGTAGTCCGTATGAGACATTTTGTCAAACCTAGGCACTCCAAATACCCTCTGGGAGAAAGACAACAAGCAAATCAAAATTATACTTCAGCTTTCAGAGAAATTCTTTCTTTCTCAATGTTATGTTTTTAGTGTCCTTAAGTAAACTAGAACAGATTAATGCCAATTCAACGACTTTGGTTAATTAATTGACAAAGCAGATCTTCATACCTGGAAGAAATCCGTCTCATATGCAGTCCAGAAAAATAGGACAGTCATCAAAGCTAAGTAACTACCGAGAACCAAACCAGTTATCAGTATCTCAGCCAGCCCCCATCGGTCAGGAGTAGGCGAAGTTTTTACTTTATAGGATGCATAAGTGAAACTCAGACCTGTGAAACAATAACGGGGGTCTTTGTTAAAGGGCGCCCTTCAACAATTATCCACATAAAGTTGTTTTGAAATCAATGACATGTAGAAAGTATATGAGCAATTGAGCCTTGTCTGACACACAATCATTGAAGCCGACAATGAGAAGCATCATTAAGGGTGGAAAATCAAATCTCCATATCAGAGCCAGTAGCATGAAACTTATCTGTAACCCAAGAAGACGAAGGAAAGGGGTGAGGAAAAGAGCTCGAGAAAATATCCAATGAGGTTAATATTGAGATAATATAAGAATAATCACTTACAGCTGTATGGATTGTGACTGAAACTGTATGAATCTGAAAATCCCCACAAAAAAAACCATGAAAAGTTAATATAAAAAAAAAAAGAAAGAAAGAGGAAAGAAACATATAAAGCACAAAATACATTAATTGAAAGACATGAGATAAACATCCAGTGATGAAAACTAGTACTTGCAAAATAATGTGCTCGAATATATTGGCAGGTAACTCACAAGGTAATCTTTGATTCTCTGCGAAATCTTTCGACAGGTTAACACAGCTTTAATGATAATATTAAGACCATGCTCAGTGAGGACAATATCAGAAGCTCTACGAGCTACATCAGTTGCATTTGCC
The DNA here is from genome assembly GCA_038025085.1 of Tetragonia tetragonoides. Taxonomy (NCBI): domain Eukaryota; kingdom Viridiplantae; phylum Streptophyta; class Magnoliopsida; order Caryophyllales; family Aizoaceae; genus Tetragonia; species Tetragonia tetragonoides. The sequence continues at coordinate 37,898,994 of CM076153.1, forward strand.
ACAGCTATTCCGATATCAGCTTTCTTGAGAGCAGGGGCATCAGTAGCATCATGACCAGTCATAGCGCATATATGTTTGCTGGCTTGCAAGCGTTTGACAATTTCATGCCGGTGTTCTGAAGGAAAATGTACATGATGATAGATAAGTATACTGAGAGTAGAACAAATTATATACATAGTTAAATATCATTATAAATAACGTTTCACCTTCTTGGATACTACCTAAGTTACTAGAGATAGAAGAAGCAAGTAGATAACAAGACTGTACCAGAGGAAACATCAGCAAATCCATCCGCATTTTCAAGCAGGTCATCAATCGGTAAAGAGGAAACTGATTCATTCATGCTTCTGCCAAGCAAAGAAGACACAGGATAGATATTGGTTCCCATGCCCAAGCAACGAAGTGTTTCTTTTGCTATTACCAGTTGGTCACCTGAAAGAGATTCTAGGATATTAAACTATAATACTAAAAGTTAAAGGAGAATAAACATCAACATATGCAAATTTCAACATCCATATTCATGCTAGTGTATTACTAATACCACAGAAAAGAATAGTTTGTTCACACAAACCTGTAATCATTTTGACATCAATACCAAGATTTGAAGCCCTCGCTACAATGTCAGCACTGTCATTTCTGGGAGTGTTAAAAAGTGGAATAACACCGATGAATTGCCATGCACCCCCATAGTTCTCTTTCAGCCCATTGGTAACTTCCTGTAAGGACTTCTTTAGGATCAACAAAGCAACGAAAATTTAAAGAATGCAGCCAGAATATTACCTTGTATGCAACAGCTAACAAATGCCAGCCTTGCTCTATGAACTTGTCAGTAATTGCACGAACTCTTCCCTCAATATCTTTCTTATTGTGTGCCAAATTTAAGATCTAAGAAAACAGTAGCAAAAATTTAGATAAGAAGAAATCAAAGGCACGATAACCACTATTGTGTGAGAGATACCTGTCGAGGAGCACCTTTACAGACTTGATATAACTTTCCATCTCTGTCAGTATAAGTTATTGGTGTTTGTTTATCAGTTGCATCAGCATATAGGGAAGGAACTTCCTGAGTACCGGTCCAAGCCTGAAATTCAATCAAATGAACTAATATAAAAATCTTAAAATTAAATCTAACAAAATTGCAAACACTCCATCAGTTCATATAATATAACCTCTTCTGGTTCAGACAACATCCCCACTATAGTAGCATCTATTGTATCATGGTTATCAGTTCCACATGCTCGAGCTGCCATTAGAACAACGGTATTTGCATCTACTCCTTCACCAAACACCTGAGAAAGAATTACATTTTTACCAAGTTATGCAATTTAATGACGTTTGCAGCAAATGAAAGAGCCCTCAGATGAGGCAGAATATAGGTTGAACAATGACATACCTCAATGAGATTCTTATCAACTGTGAGCTTGTTCAATGTCAAGGTTCCAGAAGTATCACAGCAGAGCATCTTCAAATCGGCCATCTCCTTTATCGCAGTCATTATCTTTAAGATAGCACCCTGCAACAAGTACCAAGTGATTCATGACATCTCATTGAAATATAAGAACTATCTTACAGAACATCCAAGAAGCACAAACAAACCTTCCGTCCAAGATTAGGGGTAGCAGTGGAAATTGCAAATGATACAATTGATCGAAGGGCAATGGGAATTCCCCCAACGAGGAGGACTAGAAGATTGTTAATCCCAATGTGAAATGTTCTGTGCTGAATAGGGTACATGACAATAATCTCCACCAACATTCCAACAACAGTCAAGATTATACATGAAATCATAATGGCAGTCAAGACCTGAAAAACAAAGGAACCGACAGAATGATGACAAGGTCCACAAGATATAACAACAAGCTATTGAACTAGGGGATAATGACTCATTCTTGCCTTTTCCAAGTATGTTACTTTGTTGGTGTTATCAAACAGTTGAGCTGCCTTCCTAGGGGAAGCCCGGCCACCAGTCGCAACAACCACAGCAACAGATTCACCTTGTTCACAAATACAACCGAAGTAAACAGCATCCCCTGCTCTTTTAGAAACTCGAAAGGAATCTCCTGTTAGTGCAGACTGCATAGCCCATGATCATCTCAGTTGTGGATCTACACAAGAGCATAACATAACCAACCATAGTACTTTGCAACTCACGTGTTCAATTATTAACGGATCTCCTTCAAGTAAACGAGCATCAGCTGGAATCATATCTCCAGCTTTAAAACTTATCACATCCCCAGGAACCAAACCTGAAGCATACTCTTTACACCACCTCCTGTCACGCAAAACCTGCATTAAGCTCAGCTTAAGATACACCACAATTGCAAAGGCACTGAAAGCATAGTTACGTATTTGATATTTCTGATCAGGAGCAAGCCACTCCAAAATTAGTAGAAGATCTAAGCTTTTAGTAGATCATTTAGTAACTGAATCACAAAATGTCTTAAATACCAACACAGATTTGGTACCCGAACATTATACCTTCCCTTTCCTAGCGAGATCTTTCATGAGGGTGGAAAGGAGATCAGTATTTCCCTTCTCTTCCAAAACACTGATTAATGGGAACACCAAAAGCAGAACAATGACATAAACGAAGACTAGCGAAATAGGATGCATGCCCTGCAAAAATGCAAGTAACGTAAATCCAACAAGTGAAAAATTTCAACTTCTAATTTTTAAAAAAATATTTATCCGCAAACCCCATGCACTCACCCATCCAGTGGCAACGAAAATAATTGTAGCTGCTGCTCGAGAATTACACATCAAATATAAAGCTTGAAAAGAGTAGTATGAATGGAGAAGATCATGATGACAATATATCAACAAGAGCTTCACTAACATAAAAATAAAAAAATCTTCAGCAAGTATTAGTACATCCAAAAAAAAAAGTTTAGGCATTAAAACAGAAAAGAACAAGAAGTATATACCCTTTCATCTGCCATCTCATTAGGACCAAAAATGCCTAGTCTTTCTTGCACAGCCTCGGAAGTGAGACCATCTTTGCTACATTGCAGTTTGTCAAAAACTTCCTCGATGGATATATTGTACTGTGAACACCCCAAAAAGCTCATCATTAGTAGAAACACTCAAAAAGAATAAGGAATATAACAGAAATCATACATGCCAAGTTGCCAACAATCAAAACTAAGTTATAAAACTAAGTTGAGTAATTACCCAATCAATACCACCCGAAACTCGAGACGTTTTCACCATTTGTAACTCTTTTGTTGTAAGAAACCTTGAGGGAACCTTAAGAGTTCTGAGCGAATATCCAAGAAAATTAAGAGTGCATTAGTGCCTCTAATAAGTACCCATAAATAAATATGGCGATTCTGGAAAGTTTCTTTTTTTTTAATAGAGATTCTGGAAAGTTTTATATATGCGTTTATGACTAATATCACTTTTAAAGATATATACGGAGTATATAAATATAATCCTAAAATGCAGTGTATTATTGATTGCATTCCTATATTGGAACATCATGCGTGTGAATTGAATATTTAGTGCCTCTAATAGCTCTCAAGTTTTTATTGGTGGTTTTTTTAAGGGAACTAAAATCCCCAGATTACAAAGCTACTGAAATATAAAAACAGAAAGCAAAGAAAAACAGAGGAAAAACATAAGCTAAAAAAACAGAAAAGAAAGCAACTAAATGCGAAGCACAGCTACCCACAAGGCCACAACTCGTGGCCAAGACACGCCGCTCACGTCCTCAAACAGGATATGGAGTAGAACTCTTGGTGGTTCAGTGAAAATGGTGATGGGTTCAGCCGAAGAAATTCCCAGATTCGCCAAACCAATCTGCCGCCCTATTAGCTTCGTGATAACAACGACTGAGACGAACCTATCAACCTTCTTAAGCAATAAGACTACGGCACTACTTGATCAGATGATAGTTAGCACTTGGACTAAATATATGATCAGTTAAGAGTTCCAAAGCAAGCTGTGAATCCATACTCACTTCTACGGTCTACCCTTCGAAACCCAAGGTTCCAAGTAACATTCAAACCTCTAAAAATTGCCAACGATTCAGCTCGCAGGGTATTTGAATTTCAAGCATCACGCTTAGCTTCAAACATATCAATAACCATCTGTTGTTGCAATATTTGCTGCGAAAAACTCGTGACCACAAGGTGTTAGGTCCTGCCAGGACCGTCCAACCAACCTTAGTCAAGAACGCTGTGTTTGATTGGCGCATGTAATGAATTCCTAAAACCCCTGACTCTTTGCTCTGTATAACTTGAGGCCAGGAAACTAAGTGATTTTTCCACTCTTCCTGCGATCCTCCCCAAAGAAATCTGCGGGATTTTCTGTGAATCGCATCACAAACAGACCATGGAATCCAAGCGGTTTGCATAGTATAGGAAGGGATAGTACTTAGAGTGGATTGAACCAGGGTTGCTCGCCCAGGCAACGAAAGAGAATGAATCTTCCAACCTGCCAGTTTTGAGTTCATTCTCTTTAAAACATATTGTAAGTGTCCCTTGTAATTCTCCCATTAATCGGAGGGACACCTAAATACTTTCCCAAGTCATCCGTTTCGTCCATGCCAAGCTCAATTCAAATAGCCTCACTCAAATCAAAATGAGTATCTTGAGAGAAAAACACTCGTCATTTAGGTAGGCTAACTTTTTCTCCTGATGCCCTGCAGAATTTATCGAGACAAGACTTGACCAATCGAGCTTGATCAATTGAGGCCTCAGTCAGGAAAATAACATCATCAGCAAAGGCCAAGGAAGAGAGGGCTGGCCCATGTCAATTTGCTCGAACAGGATGCAAAAGTCCATTGCTAACAAGCATCTCAACAAGCTGAGTCAATCTCTCCATGCACATAACAAATAGATAAGGCAAGAGAGGGCCACCAAGCCTAACTCCACGAGATGCTTCAAACTTCCCTGTGGCCTCCCCGTTCCACAAACTTTGTGATCCCATAGAAGAGCCGCAACGCATAATAATTTGAATTAGATGCTGTAGGAATCTCATGTCCATAAGGATATCTATAATGAAACTCCACTTCAATCGATCATATATATGCCTTCTCTAGGCAAGCTTGATGATCATGCAACCTTTGGTACCCTGCTTTCTTCTCAATGTGTGCAGAACTTCCTGTACAATGATGATGTTGTCAGTTATTTGCCTCCCCGGAACAAAACTGCATTGAGTGGGTGAGATCAAGGTAGGAAGGATCTCCCTAAGTCGGTTCACTATAGCTTTTGTAACAATCTTGTAGGTAACATTACAAAGACTAAGAGGACGCAATTGAGTCACCTTTTAAGGATTGTCAACTTTGGGGAGCAAGAACAAAAAAGTCTCGTTCAAACCTTCAGGATATTCACGACCAGCCAAAACATCAAGTACCATATTGGACCTTCGAACCTACCAATTCCCAGTTTCTTTGGTAAAAGACAGCTTGAAATCCATCGGGCCCGGGAGCTCTATATGCGCCCATGGACATGACTGAAGCAGTAACCTCAGTTGCAGTAAAGGGTCTGGCTAAATCATCCCATTCAGTGCCAGAGAGAGTATGAAGTGACCATGGGGCATGTCATTTAGATCTACACCAGGCTGAGGCTCACAGAAAAGGTCTAAAAAATAATCACGAACCATTTTTTCAACTCGATCAGCTTCCAAATGCCATTCTCCTTCAGCGTTTTGCTGTTGGAAATTTGGGTTGTGTTTATTGCGGAAATAACATGGGGGGGAAGAGATTAAAATAAAACTTTATTGATGAAGTTTTGTATATATCTCAAAAGAATAATTATATATCTCTAATGCTTTTACATGAGATTTATATACTAATTTACATGCTAAATTATTTAGAAGATATAAACTTAATTTGATTTATACCTCTCATACAAATAGTAAAATATATTCTTTACCTTACATTTCAAAGCAATGTTATTATTAGTAATCTTATTTTTAATATGTAGCAGATGTCTCAATTCTTAACACTCCTCCTTGAGACTTTTGCTGATCATACCGAGCTTCTGTCTCAAAAATTCAAATCTCGTTTTTGGAAGAGCTTTGGTAAATATATCAGCTAACTGAAACTCTGACGGACAGTGAATTAACGTAACTTCTTTCTCTTGTTTAGCATCTCTGATTTGCATGAAATTTTATCTTCATGTGTTTTGTTTTGCCATGACAAACTAAATTCTTGGCAATGGCAATAGCTGGCTTGTTGTCCACTAGAATTTCTGTTGCTTGATCTTGCTTGTAACCCATATCAGCAAGTATCTTTCGCAACCAAATCGCTTGATTAACTGCTGCATAAGCTGCTACGTATTCTGCCTGCTTCAGCAGTCGATTGAGCAACAACATTTTGTTTTTTCGATATTCACGAGAATACTCCAGAACCAAGTGTGAATGTATATCCGGAGGTACTCTTCATGTTATCTACAGAACCTCCCCAATCACTGCTAGAATATGCAATTAATTTTGCATCTTGATATGATTGAAAAAATATTCCATAGTCTGATGTTCCTCTTAAGTATCTTAGGATTCTCTTGGCTGTTCCCATGTGGACTTCGCTTGGTTCATTCATGAACCTTGAAAGTAAGCTTGCAGGATACATCAAATCGGGTCTAGTTGCTGTAATATACAACAAACTGCCAACCATGCTCCTGAAATGTGTGGGATCAACCTTCATATGTCCATCAGACTTCGACAACTTTTCGCTTAATACCAGAGGAGTAACCACTGACTTGCAGTGCTGCATTTTAAACTTTTTCAGAATATCCTCTGCATACTTGGCTTGAGAGATGAAGATTCCCTTGTGAGATTGGTGAATCTTCATGCCAAGAAAATAATTCATTAACCCCAAATCCTTCATCTCAAATTTCTTTTTCATCTCGTTTTTGAAGGCAATGATCATGTTTGGATTATTTCCGGTCACGAGCAAATCATCGACATATAAAGAAATAAGTAATACATCTGAGTTTGCATGCCTTTTGATGTAGAGGGTGTGCTTATTTTTGCTCCTCCTAAAGCCTTGATCAATAAAATAAGAGTCAATTTTACTGTACCAAGCTCTAGGAGCTTGTTTAAGCCCGTACAAGGCATTCTTAAGGCGATAGACTTTATGCTCTCCTCCTTTTACAGTAAAACCTTCTGGTTGATCCACATATATCTCCTCCTCAAGGTCACCCTTGAGGAATGCTGATTTTATATCAAGTTGGTATATTTTCCAACTATTCTGAGCTGATAATGCTATCAAAGTTCTAATTGTATCAAGTCTTGCAACTGGGGCAAAGGTATCTCCATAATCAATTCCAGCTTGTTGAGAATACCCTTTAACAACCAATCTTGCTTTATACTTGTTGATGGATCCGTCTGGATTCAACTTGGTTTTGAAGACCCATTTTACACCAATAACTTTTCTGTTTTTTGGTCTATCAACCAACTCCCAAGTATGATTTTTTTGGATCATACTAATTTCAGTCGCCATGGCTTCTTGCCATTCTTTGGCCTTAGAAGCTTCGACATAGTTGCAAGGCTCATGGGTAGCAAATTGACAAGATTCACACATCTCGGGATCTAGATGAATTGTTGGACAATTTTGATAAATATCACATAAGAGTCTTTTACCTCTTGGACCGATAGCATTGTCATCTGAAGATGGTGGATCAGATGGTGGTGTGTCAGCTTGATTTGGTGAATTGATTGGTGTTGTAGGAGAAAACCCATAATCATCTTCATCATGAAGAGCATTTGTGTCATCTAGATTATCTTCTCGAGGTTCTTCTGATTTCATCTCGGGAGGATTATCAATAGAAACATGAATGATGTTCTTCTCAATTTTCTACTCTTCCCAGTTCCACATTGCATTCTCATCGAACTCTACATCTCGGTTGATCACAATGTCTTCGGTATTGAGGTTGAAAATTCTATAGCCTGTTGATTATGAGCTATAGCCGAGAAAGATTCCTTTCTCTGATTTATCATCCAACTTTCCCCTCTTTTGAGCTGGGGCATATACATAGCAAATCGAGCCAAATATTCTAAGGTGCTTTGCTGATGGTTTAATTCAACTCCAAGCTTCAATCGGTGTTCTCCCTTGAAATGCTTTGGTGGGAAGTCTATTTAGCAGGTAAATAGTTGTATTCACAACTTCTGCCCAAAATTTCTTGGGCAAATTCTTCTCTGCCAACATGCACCTAGCCATATCCATCACTGTTCTATTTTTTCTTTCGGATACACCATTTTGTTGTGGCGTATAACCAACTGTGAGTTGATGTTCTATGCCTTCATCCTCACAAAAATTATCAAATTCTGATGAGGTATACTCCTTGTCTCTATCAGACCTGATTTTCTTCATTCTACAGCCACTTTGGTTTTCAACAAGAGCTTTGTATTTCTTTAGTATTTGTGAAACATTTGATCTATCTTTCATTAAGTATACCCATGTCATTCGAGTATAATCATCAATGAATAAGATGAAATACATGTTCTCATTGAGCGACAATGTTCTCTGAGGGCCACAAATGTCGGTATGTACTAGGCCAAGTTTTTCTTTTGCTCTCCAAACATCTTTTGTTGGGAAAGGTTTTCGATGTTGCTTTCCAAGTTGGCAAGCTTCACATACGTCTTGCATAACATGGATTGGAGGAAGGTCTCTCACCATGTTCGTTTGATGAGCTTGGTTTAGTGCACCCAGATTGTAGTGCCCATATCTTTTATGCCAAAACCATGTCTCGTCATTTTGGGCTTTGTTTGCTGCTTCATTAAAGTTTCCCCATTCTAAGGGAAAACTTTTGTTTTACGGTTTTTACACGTGCAATCTCCCTTTTCGCTTTATCAAATATAGTGAAATAATCATCCTCGAGATTTACAAAGTATCCACGTTTGATCATTTGAGGGACACTCAATAAATTTTCGTTGAGCTCAGGCACTAAAAGAACATCTTTAATAAATTTTGTACCTTTTTTTTGTTTGCATGTGCACCGTTCTTTTGCCTTGGGACTCCACTATTGCTACGTTTCCCATTCGGACAGGAATCTTTACAGAAGTGTCAAGGTCTGTGAAGGTTTCTCGATCACGAGCCATGTGACTCGTGCAACCACTGTCAATAAGCCACCTTTTATTGTAGCCAGAGCATTCATCTTGACACGCGTAGAACAAATGATTCTCAACATCATTGCTCTCGATATAATTTGCGTGTTGTCCTTGATGATTCTGTTGGCTTTGCTTTGTTCTGCACTCTTTTCCAACATGACCAAACCTTTTGCAATATCTGCATTGATGTTTGCCTTTATGCCAACAATCTTTTTCTAGATGATTGGTTTTTCCATAGCTACCGCAAGGAGGAAAATTTCCTTTTGGGAAATTTCTGGTGAAGCCATCATGTGCTCCATTGTATTTTCTTTCTACATATTTTCCTTTACCGTTTTTTTGATTGTACGGCTTTGCTTGATGCCTTATTTGAAAGGCACTTTCTTTTTTATTTTCTGTGCTCGTGCTTTGCTTCGCCTCGAATGCATGCAGGGAGCCAAATAACTCAGTAATACTGAGTGTGCTCGTATCTTTTGAGGTTTCGATAATCGAGTCGATTGTATTGAATTAGTCCGCCAGGGTGGCGAGGACATTTTGTACTATTCTCTGATCGGGAATAGTATCGCCATATATCTTCATTTGATTTACTATTTCCATGACTCTGGAAGAGTAATCTTTCACGCTCTCTTCGTCCTTCATCTTGAGATTCTCAAAGTCTTTTCTCAAAATGTTGAACCGAATGAGTCTTACTTGCGCAATTCCTTGGAATTCTTCTTGGAGGACATCCCAACCTTCTTTTGATGTTGAGACTCAGATGATTCTTGGTGAAATTGAATTCGAAAGATTATGGATGTGAGATAATGCTTTTGCATCTTTAATCTCATCCTCTTTTAATTTCTTCAATTCAGCTTCAGTATATTAAGCCTCTGCTTTTTAGGCTCAAAATCATTCTCTACGATATCCCAAAGATCATTAGCTTTTAGAAAAAGCTTCATTTTTACGGCCCAAAAATCATAATTTTCTCCTCAAAAAGTTGGTGTTATGTAGGTACGGAAACTGATGAACCAAATGTTGAAGCCATTTTTTTTTGTTTTTGATTTTTTTTTTTTTTTTGTGTTTGTTTTCTCTCCACCTCTTGTTTTTTGGTTTTTTTTGTTTACTTTTGGCCCTTAAGATCCTAAGAGCTCTGATACCACTTGTTGGAAATTTGGGTTGTGTTTATTGCGGAAATAATATGGGGGAACTGGGGAAGAAATTAAAATAAAACTTTATTGATGAAGTTCTGTATATATCTCAAAAGAATAATTATATATCTCTGATACTTTTACATGAAATTTATATACTAATTTACATGCTAGATTATTTAGAGGATATAAACTTAATTTGATTTATACCTCTCATACAAATAGTAAAATATATTCTTTACCTTACATTTCAAAGAAATGTTATTATTAGTAATCTTATTTTTAATATGTAGCAGATGTCTCAATTCTTAACATTTGCAGAGAAACAATGTTATTGTGCTTGCGTCTGATAATGGTGCTAAGATGGAAATAAACAGTGTTACGATCTTCATCTTTGATAGCTTCCACCCTTGATTTCTGGAACCACAAAATCTGTTCTTGTTCAAGCACGTAACCTAACTCCTTCCGAAGTTCTGCTTCTCGCTTAAGGAGATTATGAGAACAATGAGATGCAAGAGCTTTCTGTGTCCCTTGCAGTCAAGCAAATAAAAATCTCTTCGTGCGAAAAACGTTCCTGAATATTTCTTTGTTCCAGTCCTTTAATTTATGAGCTACATTTTTCAAGCAAGGGATAAGAGGATAAGGCGAGTCCCAAGCACTACGCAGGACTTCCCCAAAACTGTCATGAGAGAGCCAAGCAGCTTGAGATCTGAATGGTTGGTACTAGAAGGAAGAAGGGGAAATCCTGTGGTGCTTATCAAAATTGGACCATGATGAGCACCGAGAGGTGCTTAATGGCTGCATCCTCAAATTTAGCAAGCCAAGCAGCATTAACAAGACTGGGATCAAGATGAGCTGCCTTGCGTGACTATTATTAGTGATAATAGTCACATTAGTCTCAAACTACTCCTATGAAGTATGATAGTTACGTACCTATGTTATGATTTAAGAACTGGACCCAAGTACGACCTAGATGTAATCAGTCGGGTCCTAAATCGTGTAAAAAGATGGCAATCTTGCTGATAGTTTTGTTTTCGCCAAAGTAGCAAATAAACCCAACACTTCAAACCTAAGTGCAATCAAACCCCTTAAGTTCCGAGTGTAGCGAATTGAACAAACCTAAGTGCAATCAAACCCATTTTTCTGTCCAAAAGGCCAATGGAATCGTGGCACCCGGAAATTGAATAAAAGTTTTCCCCCTCAAATTCATTAACATACATAAAAGCTAAAGCAAATAAAAATCAGTCCATTTAGTATTATACCTATGCAATTACAATATTGAATTAAACTATCTTACCTCTCATTCACCATCACGTTTTATACAATGCCCTCTCTCCAGCAAAAGATTTCGCTCTTTCTCTTTCCATCTCTCTCACTAAATCCAGAAAATGAGGAACGATTAATATTGTTTTTATAACTACAGTCTGAGTGTTTGGCATGATTTTGTAAATCTAGAAGTAGCTCTTTTCATATACATGGTCAGAGAATCTTACCTTCGCATTTGAGTTGACAATACTAGGCTCAAAAGTGCAGTTTCTTCTCTTTAATACTGTAGAAACTCTTTGAAGCAATTTATCAAACACCTTGAAGGCGTTGGGATTAATGCCTTGAAGTCTTCTGGATGCAGTAGGTTAAATTACCGTATATTGTGTTACGGTCGGTTACATTATTGTATGTTAAGTTATGTTAGGGTATATTGGGTTATACGGTGTTACGTTATGTTACGTTATGTAATTTCGTATTCTGCACGAAAACTTAAGAAACCTTAGTTGCCAACAATTAAAACTAAGTTATAAAACTAAGTTGAGTAATTACCCAATAAATACCACCAAAAACTCGAGACGTAAGAAACCTTGAGGTAACCTTAAGAGTTCTGAGCGAATATCCAAGAAAATTAAAGAGTGCATTAGTGCCTCTAATAAGTACTCATAAATAAATATGGCAATTCTGGATAGTTTCTTTTTTTTTATAGAGATTCGGGAAAGTTTTACATATGCGTTTATGACTAATATCACTTTTAAAGATATATACGGAGTATATAAATATAATCCTAAAATGCAGTGTATTATTGATTGCATTCCTATAATGGAACATCATGCGTGTGAATTGAATATTTAGTGCCTCTAATAGCTCTCAAGTTTTTATTAGTGATTTTTTTAAGAGAATTAAAATCCCCCGATTAAAACAGAGAACATGACACACATATTTACGTGGAAAATCCCTAATTTGGGGAAAAACTACGGGCAAAAGAAAAGTATTTTACTATAACTTGAAAGAGATTACATACGGGAAACAGTGTCTCTCGTTCTCTTAATGAAGGAATTACAGACACATTCATACCTAACGCTCATAACACCCACCTTTAATAATGTTTGTCACACCTCTTGATGGTGGTGTCTTTCGCACGCACCCCTCTGAAATGAATGTCTCATGGCTATAAATAGGAAATAGGAAATAAGGACTATTTTCCTATCGTAGACTCCTAATCAGACTAGGACTAATGATGAGTCCGTGCAGAATACGAAATAACATAACGTAACATAACGTAACACCGTATAACCCCACTATACCCTAACATAACTTAACGTACAGTAACATAATCAACCGTAACACAACATACGGTAACTTAACCTACTACAACCAGAAGACTTCAAGGCATTAATCTCAACAACATTGTATACATGGCCTTGAGTAACATCGTTGTTACTTTCTTCAGTATGCCAACTGGCATGAGATTACCAGGTTACCCCTCTAACATTGACATAAGATTAGATATTTGCGATATAACATTGTTTTTGGGCATTGTTATCGCCAGGCCAAAAAACACTAATACCAGGCCATTAATTCTTTAAGTTGACAATTTAGCCCTTCATATTAATTAGCCAACCCAAATCATTTTCTCTTCATATTAGGACTTTAGTTAGACTTCCTTCTTTACATATCTAGTAGTATCTATCAATTTTAATCATAATGATAGCCAAATGAAAACATTGCCAAAAGTACAAAAAACTTTTTTGTTCATACAAAGTATTCAAGAAATTAAAAGGAAAGTTGTATCATATATATTTTGACCCCCTAAGATCCAATAAAAAGTTAAAAAATGCTATCAGGTTCAATTTTTTGGACTGTTGGGCGTAAGTGTAACTGATCGCCGGCAAACGTGAATTAATTAATTAAATGCAAACATTCATTTGCTTGATTTTTTTTTCTTTTCTGTTCCAATATATATTGTGGATGATGCAATTAGAATTTACAAGTTATATAATATATCAATAGTATGCTACCATGAAAATTAAAATGCTATGAGTTAAGGTATGGTGAGAGTAATTAACTGTAACGTGATATTATTCTCAATCTCCCTCCCAATTTTGTTGCTAAATTAATGGAGTTGTTGGATCCCTAACTCTAATACGTTTTTCATAATTTGTTTGTAAAAAAGGCAATTAAAGATAGTAGGGAGAGAATATGTGTTTTGCCTTATTAATATGAAGGGCTACATTGTCAACTCAAAAATTAGTGACCTGGCATTAGTGTTTTTAGGCCTGGCAATAACAGCGGCCTTGTTTTTTCTTCAGTATCCTTATTGAATTAACCTGGTAATTGGCATATTTCTTACAAATACTAATCATAATCATAATATCTATATATTAGAGAAAAATTGATTTTAAAAGGCTAGCTTAGGTGGCATGCTTAGGTGGATTCGTCCAATACTGTCAGAAAGTGCCTCTAATATATAGATATTAGCATAGGGAGCGTGATCTATGTGAAATAATAATAAAAGAAAATTCAATATATTCAATATCTCATTTAAAATCTGTCATCCAAGCAATGCCCTTAATATTAAATACTAATTGAAAATTTTAATATCTAAGAAATCATTTACTGTTTTTTTTTTTTGCTGCAAAGAAATCATTTATAGTTAATGCATTAGAAGTTTTAGAACTTTCTTATATTTGACCAAAAGGGAAGTAGGAATTAATGAAACATAGATATTTTGTGTGAACATATTAGTCAAAAGCAAATATAGTCGACTTCTATCTACTGTGATTACGGAAAATTCTTATGTTACGTTTACCGGAGCAAAAAGATTTTCTTAGCTTTGATAAATGTTCTTTTGTTCTTTTTGTCCAAAATCTTCCCTAATGTTTTTTTTTCACTACTAAAAGATATCAGAGCCCATTTACACTGCGGCTTTGAGTATTAAGGTCAAAAAAGAGATTGACTTTCCATAAAGTCCTATAGGAATATTTGTACCGATCAATCAATATGTTATAACTTATAAAATAATACATAAGGATTTTTTTCTAAAGGTCAAATAAGGCTTATTGCCTTATATAGTGTATTAAATCATATACTAACATACAGGAAATATATACAAGTCGGGCCATAATACTAGATGTTACATATATACGTTGCTATTGATTTGCAGAATTGAAGGTATCGTTTTCTTCTTTCTACTTTGTAATACATCAATTCATTAATGAAGTGTTCAATGATGTAGATTTTGTTCCTTGTGTTGTTAGTTCAACCAATAATATATAAGGATTTTTTTTTGTGTGTGTGTTATATAAAGATTATACAATATCAAATTATATATCAACTTTACAAATGATATATTTTTTTTTGGTCTTTGCCAAAGGTATCCACCGTCGATCACAGTGACTAACCCTCTCGCCCCAACTGTCAGCGCACTAAGCGGTAGGGGGCTGGCCAAAAGATTTTTTCCATTCGCAAGAGTTGGGATTTGAACCCCCAACCACTTATTTAAGGGATGAAGTGCTGAACCAGTACACCAACCCATCTTGGTTAACTTTACAAATGATATTTATAGGGTTGAAATTAACTCTTTGAGAGAATTACTATGGTTCTATACATGAAGAGGATCGCTAATAATGATAAAATAAGAGGATTGCTAAAGATAAATGTCCTTATTACTAAACGTAAATTTGTTTCCCTACAATACCCCTAATAAATTTCTCAACTCTTTCTCTCTCCTATCTTTCTCTCAGCCGCTTCTCCCTTACCCTCCCTTTTCCTTTTTTATTATGAAGCAAATACTCCATAACTATAATTCATGATCTGCAAGTGTCTTATTCATTGGCTTGAACTTGCCACTGTTGAATTTGCCATTGTTGCTGTAATTGTAGGAACGGATCATTGTTGAGAAATTTGCCAAAATTGTTCATTAGAAATTTGCCACTGTTGCGGTAATTGTTCATTGGCTACTATGCCTTCATAATTTGGGCTATTGAAAGGCAGGGGCTATTGAAGGCCAAAAGCAAGTACCGAAATCTGGAAATCTTTCAGTTACTTAACACTATGAGTTGAATTTGTATTGGGTTTTTTGAGATTTAGAGTTCTAGAATGGGTCGAAGTAAACAACTTCTTCGAAGCCTCATCAGACATCTGCACGCGAAAGCGGCGTCTTTCGAAGCGGAGCATCGGTTAGTTAGGCGCCCATAAGTGGATGACAGGCAGGCGACCTACCTCCCCCAGGCCATCTTGTGGGGCCTAGAGTCTGGCGGCGCGTGGGTGGGGCCTGAAGTCCGGCGGAAGGTGGGTGGTGGTGAGAGAGAGATAACTCTAAACTCTAAACCATGAACAAATAAGAAAAGCATAAATTTTGATTTTAATTCTAATTCTAATAGTACTTGAAATATTATCTGTATCATGTCAAAAATATACTGTCAATATAAATATCATTCATGGTGGTTCAAATTAGCTTTTACAATCACTCATAGAATAGAAGGAATGAGACTATACACAGAGAGATTTGAGACATAGGAATTAGGTTGGATCATGATAGTTGTTGCATCGACATGTGTCATGCCACCTCGCCATGTCAAGTCATCATTATATAGAAAGTCAATGCCAAGTCATTAATTTAATTAAATTAATTAGGAAACTTGAATAATTTTATCTAATTAAATTAGGATACATGAACATTAATTTCATAAATATGATACATGAACTTAAAATAAACTAAAAACTAGGTACATCGAATTTTATTATTTCGATACATGAACATTAATTTCATAAATATGGTACATGGACTTAAACTTAATAATACTTAAACGAAGTACATCGAATTTAATTAGGAAGGAAAAATTGTCATAAACAATTATTGCATAAAGACTACAAAGCTAACGGATAATATCTACGTATCGGTAATTTAGACATTTAAATTTTTAATGTGATCCTCCATGTAATGGAAAAATATTGTAGTTTTTTCTTTTTTTATACTTAGTAGTCGATTTTATTAAATGGATAATAAAAGTAGAAGAAACTCAAACACTCGTTAGAGACGTAGCTCATACACTCATTGGAGCCATAACTCATACTCTCATAGTATCCAAGCAAAACATACAGCCAGAGACATAAATACCAAATAAATATAGTAGATTATTAGAATATTTAAGTATGATAAATGTAATCATAAGCTAGCTGTAAACATAACTATTTTTATCAATAAAATCTTTTAATTAAATTGGACATTAAATAAGTTGTCCACGTTGATCCAAACAACCGCTGCATAAGACATGACATAAATCATAAATAAGTTTACGCATAATACAATGTAAATCAAGAAGGACAAGAGCCGTTACTAATGGACATTGGGGGTATAAAGTTATGGAATACAAAAGCCGATGGAAGTTTTAATATAACGATTGGTAGAGCGTGTGAAGATGATAATTACAAACATGTCACTTGACTATTTCTTGAAATTTGTTTTGCAATATGAGATTTATTTATTATCTATTCGGATCCAATCAATTGAGCATGTCATGTAAGCTACTTTAAATAACACACCACCACAACTTTGATTTTGTATTACTCATTATTGTGTACTATATTTTATATTGATAAATCAGTAATCTCTAATTAAAAATTAAATGAAGTAGCAATAATCTAAAATAAAATTTCTAATGATAAACTACAATCCCGTGCATCTTACACGTGATATCCACATAAACGTCACATTGGTGGTCATGCCATTTGACTCAAAACATTAAATGCAACATGTATTGACTTTTTAATACTTATATAATAATGCTTTCAAGTTTAATGTATACTCCCATTTAAGTATCGTTTTCAAAAAAAAAAATCTAATGATATTACAAGCTTGTGCATCGCACGAGACAACTGCTGCATCGACACGTGATATCCACATAATCGGCTACTTGGTCGGCATGTCATTTGGGTCAAACATTAAATACAACATAAACTAGATACAACAAATTTAATAATAATGGAAAGTAGTTACAAGTAATAAATGCATAAAGAATATAATTTAAAACTAACGAGTAAATTCACGTATTATGCATCTCAATTTTCAAAGTGATTCCATACCCTAACAAAAATACATGATTCATGGAGATGAAACAATATGGAAAACTCGTAAAATAATGTGAATCATGTAGGTTTAAACATTATTTTTTCAATAAATTCCTTTTAAGTAAAAAAGAAAAAGAAAAAAAAATTAATTTATCTACATGTATCAAAATATCTGGTAATTTTACATAAAAAAAATAATCCAAAGAGAGATAAGAACCATTGTAAATTTATCATTTAACTGTTTTTTAAAAAATATTTTTTTAAAGAGATGAAAATATATAAAATTAACTTTTTCATTCAGATCCAAAAAAATCATTATAATTATTGGCATGTCACATAAGTAACTTTAAACTACACATAGCACAACATTGATTTTGTACGGATAACTCCATATTAGTTAGAGTATTATATACGGTATTGATAAATTATTACCCTATTTTCTTGATAGCATTCAATATATTTTTTCTAGTGATAAACTATAAGCCCGTGCGTTGCACGGGGCATATACCTAGTAATAGGTTAAATTTAGATTGTCTAGATCATACTCCCCCTCCTAATTGTTTATCAAACCCTCCCCTCCTAAACCTCAACACAAATTCAAATTCAGCATCATGTACTGATGTAATACACACCCACGCCTCTTCATTCTAGAATTGGTCCTTTCTTCCTTACTTTACATGTAGAGCCAATGCCATAGATTTTACCCTCTTTTTTTTGTTTCATTCAACTCACATTATTTCAATCATTTTTAATGGGAATTTGTCAAGTTTACTATTAAAATATGATCAATTTTGATGATAGATGAAACAATATTTACTACCCCTAAAATAATAGGAAGCAAAATCTTCTTTTCAACATCTAGAATCACACTGCACCATCACCAACCCCCCCCCCCCAAAAAAAAAAGATAAAAAATGCTACTGATGATAAACGAAAAGTTGGGATGTTATTTATTTAATTTCAAATTTTCGCTTCGAATTAACAATGGGCAATTAGACAATCAACCAATGAATACTACAAAGAAATATTATGTTCATCTAAAAGGTATTTTGAGTTTGTATGGTAAAAAATTTAAAAAATAAATTTTTAATTGAAATTGGTGATAAGAGTTACAATTGGTCATTGTGCCCCATATAGATATAATGCACAATAATCTTATTATATAGCGATAATGATATTACAATGATTATATTAACGTTTATTTATACATTTTGAAATAATTTTTCATTACTGATAGTTATACTTATGATTTTCGATCGATATGATCAATAATTTTGTCACTGCATTTGACGCATATGCCCTATCGAATTATCTAATATTAAAATTAAAGTGCTATCTATGCGAGCCACTAAGCTAATAAATAACAAAAATATAATTAAGATATAATATCATAGGTGAAAAGAATAAGTTATAATTATAAGATATAAAGTTAAGGAGGTATTTTCTGGCGTTATCGTTGTAATATCATGTATTTAGTAGTTTTTAGGTGAAAAGAACAAACCCTAAGGTCATGTTCTTTTCAATGAAATGGTGTGAAACAACACGAAACTGAGCGAAATAAAATGACACCAAAGATGACAAAACATAATGACATAATGGATTGTGGACACAAAATGCGAGAAAAAAATTAAATACAAAATGAGATGCATTGCATATTGAAACAGTTCAAAATAACTTTGCATATATACAACGCTAATTGATTCCACTAAATATTATTTACAAGTATAGAACTAATATACAAACTAGCACATATATAATACAATTTATGTCATTCTGACAAATTATTTCAATATATGAAAAACTACTTAGCCTCCCCAAGCATATAAAGCGTCGAACATGTAAAGTTCACAAATAATTAAAGTTTAGGATGATAAAAATAGTTTGACTTAGAGTATAGCAAACTTTGATAGTCCATAGAGTATCACGTAAGAGAAAAAATTACTTAAAAGGTTTCCGTTTTTTAAATAGACACTAGATAAGAAAAACGAAAAGATTGTCGTAAATTTTTTTTCCTATTGGTGCATATATGCATACCACTGAAAATATGGAATATAAACTTTTCACTAAATCCAACACGAATCCAATTTACCGAACTGAAATTACCAACATACTTCAAACCTCGATATCTTTTACTTAAATCATATGAGTGTATTTATTTTAAAATATTAACATCTAACCCGTGCAAGGCACGGGCTTCATATCTAGTATCTATATATTAGAGGCATTTTCTGACTGCATTGGAGGCGTCCACCTAAGCACGTCATCTAAACAAGCCTTTTAAAATTAACTTTTCAAAATAGAATATATCAACAATAATAAATCATAAATAGAAGTTATGAAAGAGAGAATATTAGAGTTATAGCAGTAAATCATTGTAGATGAGGAAATGTTAACTGGCGTATAACTTTTGTTTCACGCTTCAAAAATTCAAATAGCTTACAGCAATAGAAAGAGCGTGAATCGCACTTTAAAACAAGACCCGTTTGTCATATATTGTCGTATGCATTAGATTTTACAGGAGCGTAGAAAGTGTCACCTAATTTAAATAAACAAAATTACTCCATTTAAAACTAGAATATCTCATTTAAAACTTTTATAAATATTTTTGAGACATGTCAACCAAGCAAGGCCCTTAAACTTTAAAAAAAAATGAAAACTAAAATATTTATGAACTTTCTTAGTTTCTTATGTTTGACCAAAAAGAAAGTAATGAAACATAGAGATGTCTGAACATATTAGTCAAAAAGCAAACATGATCGTCTTCAATCTACTTTAATTACTTTACATGTACCGCAGCAAGCATATTTCTTAGTTTCAATATATGTTTCAAATTGATCTTTTTGTCCAAATATCTTCTCTCATGGATATTTATGCTAAACCCCTCCCCCCCCCCCCCCCTTTCAACTTGGCAACTTGAAGTAGTAAGTAAACTTTAATTATTAAGAAAAAAAAAGAGATTTATCTTCCATAAAGTCGTATCGGGAGTAAGGGCCAGTTCTCCTCACCTTCTTTTTACTGAACTTATTTGAACAATACTGAACTGAACTGGAATTTACTGAACTGAACTGAATTTTTCTGAATTGAACTTCTTTTTACTGAATCTACAATTACAAAGAGTAAATTTGTTCTTTGGTTTACCGAACTCTACTGAATTTTCCTGAACTGAACTTCTTTTTACTGAACTGAACTTAATTGGGGAAGTCGAGGAGAACAGGCCTTATAAAATAATAAAGGGTTTTTATATAGTATCAAATTACACACCGACGGATCAGTAAATATATACAAGTCGGGTCGTAATATTAGACGTTACATACATATTGTTATTGGTTTTCCCAGTAAAGATCCTCTATCCCATTTTGTATTCCGTCAACTGGCCTACTCCTTTATACATTTGAACGTCACCTTTTAAATTTAATTTACTTTTAAATTGGGATGCATGACAAAATCACGGACGTCTAATATGTGATTGGATAGAGAGTGGTTCATATGATGGGGTAGAAAATCCGGATTGTTGATTTGCAGACTTGAAGGTACCATTTTTTCTTTGTAGTACATCAATTTATTCATCATTGAAGTGTTCAATGAGGTAGCTTTTGTTATTTATTGTGTTCAATCAATGATATATAAGATTTTGTTTTTTGGATGGTGGTATATATAAAGATTATTTAGTATCAGCTTATATGTCAACTTTACAAATGAGTTTTTTTAGAATTGAAATTAACTCTTTGAGAGAATTAATATGATTTTGTACATGAAGATGAGCTAAGAATAATAAAATAATCAAATCAATACCACACTTGGCTGACATGAAAGTTTTACTATGTAATGATAACGGTTTAAATTTAATCAATTTATATTCGGGCACTGTTAATTTATTTCAACTTAACGGACTTAAAAATAAAACAAAATATGAGGCAAATTGAGTTTATAAAATGGGATGTTCTGCAAACGAAACATAATGCAACAACATGTAAGCGACGAAAAGAATAGAGCTTTTACACTACATGTATAATAGGTGATTTTGTATCAAGGTATTACGCGATCGTGACGAGATACATTATCATGTAATTATGCTACCACGAGAAGTGATACAAATATATTATTTCTTCATTTTCGGAAAATCTTAACACTTACTTTTTGAATGTCAAAAATGTGTAAACTTTGACCATTGATTTATGAAAAAATATAAGAATTTACAATGTAAAAATACTACTGTCAGATTCATTTTTTTTTCTTTTTGAATTCACTGTCAGATTCATTTTAAATAGTACTTTTAAAGGACGTTGGAAGATTGTTTTACATAAGATTGCGTAGAAAACTTTTGGAAAAATGACCTCAAGCTACGGATTAGATACAACATATATGAGAGTCAATTATATAACAAAATAATTGAAACTGGTTAGAAGAGTTAAAATCGTACAAGGTCCCCCCATATATAATCCATAATAATCTTATTATATGATACTAAAATTAATAAATTGGATTATATTAATATTGATTCATAAATTAAAAAATTCAAAATAAAGTGATAACTAATTCATGTTCTTCCCCATGATCCTTAATAATCATGTTACATTAATTTTGTAATAATAACTATAGCCCGTGCAACTCAAGGGTATGGAGGTATTTTCTGGACATTAGAGGCATCCACCCAACCGTACCACCTAAACGAGCCTTTTAATGATTTAGTTTTATAGCTTATTTATTGAAAAAAGTTCCAAATAAAATAATCTAATAACTTACCAAATACTAATCATGAAATCTACATTATTGATTGTATCTTAAAAAAAATCTAAACATCCTTCCAAATGGAAGGTATAATTCCATGATTGAATATAGGCCTATAGTAACAAGATCTTCCCAGTAATATAAAAAGGGAAGCATCTTATTCTTTAATTTGCACCATGTATATACTTATACAAACCTCTAAATGCTTGCGACAACAACTTCTAACTTTTCCTCTCCTTCTATTTCCTTTTCTTTTATATTTCTTCAATGTTTTTCATTAGTTTACCATAGTACTAATTCCACGTGAGTTTATTAGTGTGCCATTAATTACACTAATTTTAATCTTCATCTTATGCATGTATTTGAGATTATGGAGGTGATCAATAATGATTAATGAAGATATTTTGAAGCAAAATTTTTAAAGGATTACACTCAAAATGTGAGTTCGAAGAAGAAATTTTTTTTGTATTATTATCTAATCTATTTTTGTTAGATTGCATAATTTTGTGTGGTACATATTCTCTTCACTTTTTCATCCCCTTTTTTAAAACTTTTTACGTTCCTTGAAGTGGTTACATTAGTTTACCATTACAATTTTGATGATTTTAGTGTATTTACATGTAAATTTCCAAGTATGGTAGACCGTATACATATGTCTTAGTAGGTGACTGTTCAGATCGACATGAGCTTATGATTTCATTAATTACTCATGAGTGTAATGTTTTATATCTTAATCAAGTCAATATTGTGAAATAAGACGAGGTTCTGTTCTCAATCTCCTGATGAGGTAATTACCTTCACAATCATATGAGAAAACCTCACGTATAGTTTCTTACCCTCTCTCAAGAATATGGAAACTAAAAGATATTGTTTGTTGATCAGTACCTAAAAAACACTTTACTAGAAGATAAACTATAATCCTATCATCAACCTAGAGGCGAATATATTTAAGAGAATGTAAATTTTTATGTTAATGGTCTAAGGCCTTATGGGTGTACGAGACATGCATCACGTCTATATTCCTTACATATATACTCCTTTATTTTCTAGCTTAAAAATTGATAAGCAAGATTTATAGTCAATCTAGATTAAATACAAAGAAACAACAACAAAGGGGCTAACCACCGAAAATTTTGGCAATGATAGCCCCTAGATGAGTCAAAAGAAGAAGGGGGCTAGAGTTTTTTCTTTAGAGAGAGAGGAGACCAACAAAATTCTTTTTGGCAAGGTAAAAAGCAAAAATAATAATTTTTAAGATGAGATAATTATGCTAGAACTTAGAACTATGATAGTAATTGGATACCCCATAAATCTCATACTTGGGCATTAGTCAAGTGAGCACATGTAAGACACCTCAAAAAAGAAAAAAAGAAAAAAAGTGAGACAATTGACAATAGGAGGATTAACCAATTGGCAATGACCTGGGATGTTTCAATTAACTCTTACAATAGTCTTTATTGTTTATTTCCACCGCGAAGATGTTTATTTGACTATCATGATATAATAATTTGATGTGGGTTTTGTGAATATCAATCTACCAGTTGGGTGATGAGGTTTAAAACATCACTTTTTTACCCTAAGCGAGACTTTTAGAGTTATCATTGGAAACAAGCACTTTACAATTTAAAAAACGACAATTTTCAACATCTCTTTTAAAATTAATTTCTTTTCATTAATAAATCAAATTTAGAATGTGGTGTAGCGTAAAACAGAACAAAATAGGTGAGGTCATTAGTGCCTTGCACGATCATGATACGATACATTATGATGTTATGATACTGGCATGAGCAATTTTAATATATATTTTACATATGAGGATAGCAATAAGTAACGTAAATTAGTTTCATATAACTAATTGATTCTAGATTGATATTTTTATTATTCTTATATGAAGGTTTGTTAATTTGTTTATAGAGTTTATGATTATTTCAATTAAACAGGAGCGAAGGACATTACATGATTGTTTTACATAAAATTATATATAGAGAAACACTTGAAACAAGGAATATCAAATACAACACATGGGAGTAAATTATTCAAAAAAATATAATTATTGAAACTTATGATAAGGGTTAAAAATTGTACAAGATATTTAATAAGCTTACTATATAGTTATGATAATATTAAATTATTTTTTAAGGAGATTTAATTACGTTACATTATTATTTCATAACATAAACACAAACTCTGCAATACAGGGGAATAAATTGAAATTGCTAATATATATTCTTCAATATCAAGAATTGACATTAAAAATTACCATTCTTTTCGGGTGCAAATGATTTTTTTTAAAATCCAATCCGTGCATCGCACGGGCTTCATATCTAGTACAAAGAAATATGCCGATTACTTCTCAATTGAATTGGGCCGTAGATCCTTATTGGACTCTTTTCAAAGAAGAGATCCTTTTTTTTTTTTTTTTTGAGAGGGGAATAGAAGACTTTCATTCATAGAAAAGCCATACGGCATCTACATTGAAAATAACCCTAGAATATACTAAATCAACAGTACCAATAACAAATCTGCTAACAAAATAATTAACTAGAATACCCGAGCGCGACTCCCAACATGCATAGTAACCATGTGCTTCCTTTGATGCTTCATCTTTAACGGAAGTGGAGATCTTCACCGCAAGTACCATAATTGTTTGCTCACAAAACGTTGTATGATACCATCGATCTTGTGCATATCTGATCCCCGAATTCATATTACTTGATACTAAATCGCATAATAGGCGAAGAGAGGATCCTACAAATAGGAAAAATATAAAAATCCCTAATAACTCCACAAAAGGGAGAGAAAATTTATTTCACTTAGAAAGCATAAACTAGAAATCAATGACAAAAAGAAGTGGAAAACATGAATCACATGCCGGGAATGGCCTAAATCGACCTTCCCGGCCTGAAAATTTGTCCTAGTAAGAGTTAGGGTTGAGAGAGGAAGAGGAGAGACAAAAAAGAGAGGCTAGAGTTTTTTTATGTCGCGTATCTAATGAAGAGATCCTTATGAGACCTTTTCGTGATAGTTGAGCCAGGTTAATTTCCATGCCAAATTGCGAATGCCCTTTTTTTAATTTGGGTTTGGCCACAAGCTCACAGGTTCACCTAAATCCTTTAGTTGTTGGGTCAAAATTAATCTTGTTCATAACGTGTCGATCTATAAAATCGTAAAGTATTCTCAGTAGATAATTTCTCAATTTACAAAATTCTAGTCGTTAACCTTGCTTAAGAAATAAGACTAATAAACCATTCACACCAACTACTTATTTGTACTCCTAATTGCCAATGTCCCTTTACCAAAATATATCCAGCAGGGTTCGCTAATTAGGTTGCGTCATTATTATGCATAGTTACGTTACGTGTCTAATTAAACATTTGTCGCCAAAATATGTGCTACTTTAATATTACCCTTGTATTAATGTTTAGTGATTCATGAGGTGTTTACTCTGTTAAGTCTGTCCTTAAAATACGTACTAAGATAGTAAGATATGTACTTCATGAAAAAAAAAAAAAACAAAAAAAAAAACATAGTTACATCAAGGCATAACTATACTTATTCTTTATAATCAACAACCTTCAATGCTAAGGTAAAGAAAAATCACATTGTACAGTATGAACTTTCAATGCATTATGTGTGAACTCCATCGCCGTTGAAAATTCTCCAAAACAAGAAAACAAGATCATACTATAACAAGTTTCCATGAGTACTTATCTGATAACTTTGTGGGGACCACTGACCATTATATTTGGGAGAAAAAAATAAATTCTAAAAAACGATTATTACCTTTCGTAATAATCCATATATATGGAGTTGATAGTCTAATTTACAGTCTGTAATAATAGCTATCATTAATCAATGAGGTGTGGTTGAGTGGTAGAGACTCATTCATCCTTAATTAAGGTCGAGGGTTCGAATCTCGCTTTGGGCATGGAGCAACTTTAAATTCTTTGGCCAGGTGTCCCACCCTTTAAGGTGCCTACAAACCAGCGCGGGGGATAGTCACTATAGTTGACGGTGAATACCCTTGGTCGTGAACCAAAAAAATAATAGCTATCATTACTTACTCCCTATAGCTAGCTAGCTCTAGCTAGCTCCATATTTAGAATTGATCATCCTAAACTAAAGATAGAGCTGATTATCCTTCACGCAAAAAGGTGGCCTTGCTTCTTGCTTGTTTCTCAAAAAATAAATAAAGAATAAATAAATAATATTGGAACTGT
Organism: Tetragonia tetragonoides; assembly: GCA_038025085.1. Taxonomy (NCBI): domain Eukaryota; kingdom Viridiplantae; phylum Streptophyta; class Magnoliopsida; order Caryophyllales; family Aizoaceae; genus Tetragonia; species Tetragonia tetragonoides. The sequence continues at coordinate 37,925,449 of CM076153.1, forward strand.
CCACGCGTATTTCTAGATCAAGCCTTTGCAGGTTTTTGTGATCAAAAAATTACCACAAATGAAAATAAGATAGGGACTCTGATTTTCGTAGGAGAAATTAAGATTTAAATATTCATCCACAAATGAAAATAAATAATGATACCAATGTAGAGTAGTAATAATAACTTCAAAGAGTTTCCCCTAAAAAAAAAAAAAAAACTTCAAAGAGTTTAGTATTATAAATTATTGGTATCAGATCAGCTAGTACTAATATTATCTTCAACCCAAAAAAACAAAATAAATAAATGGAACATAAGTCCCTTTCTATTACTTTTTCGTGATTCACCTACTTTTACTGTTTTTGACTACTCATCATTTACATTTTAGCAATATGCCCTTTTACGATCAAAAGAAAATTATTGTATTGGAGAAACAAGTTTTTCGAAATCATTCTTCGTGGTACGCCCTTAATCTTTGTTAACTGCTTTGTGAATCATTTTTACCAGGCAAAGCCTGAAAGGGCAGAATATCAGCAGTTACTTAATTTGTGACCAAAAGTGTTTGGTGGAGAGTGGAGACTGAGTGATGATTTTGCTTGACAAAGTGTTATAGAGTTACTTACTTAAAAAATACGGAGTATAGTATTATATATAATAAATAAAGAAAGAAAGAAAATTGCGTGGAGAAAATGTTATAGCTAAAAAACAATTAATTCTATGCACAAGTTTTATAGATTATTATAATTTTTAATTCTATTCGCTAGTGACACATCTTCATTTATAGTCCATTTTCTATCAAAAAATAATAATAATATATAGGCCATCAAAAAAAAGATATTTTAGGAGAAGCCATATATAATTTAATAGGTATTATTGGTACGTAAATTAAATTACCCCGTTGCAATAATAATAAGTTATTATGAAAGAGCGAGTTAATATATTGGCAATGAAAAATGTTTTCTTTTTGTTCCGGTGTCTAGTGCCTAGATGATAAAGAAAAATGGACCGTTCATGTCTTATATATTGATGCTATATTTTTTGGTTTAACCACAGGTTCACCTAAGTTTTTTGGGCCAAGGTTAATCCTGTTCGCACCGGATTAGCCCACGAAAGGGGTAAAGTGCTCCCACTAAATAGTTTCTCCATTTACAAGATTCGAACCCTCGACCTTGCTTAAGGGATGAGAGTGCCAAACCACTCACACCAATCACTTATTGGTATATTGATGCTATATTTTAAATGTTAGTTCTACTTAAATGTAACATGTTTTCGTTGTCTAATAAGTATATACATGCCAATTTAGGCAGTCTAGCTAACACACATATATATATTCATGTATATATGTTCTACATGGATGTGTTATAGACTTATAGTTATACATACATGCATGATTTGGTGTACGTACTACGTAGTATTGCCAGCTTCATTATCATAAAGTTTTAATTTATTTTATTTTTATTTCATACATTTGTCTATATAAGAGCCCTTCTTCCCCCAAGTATTTTCCGAGCACAAAAAAGAGAGCTATTTTGCTATAAGAGTGTGCCCAAAAAACAACAACAACAAAGCAAGTTTCATTTCATTTCTCTCAAAAACAAAGATGATGTTTTTCTCATCCATTGCATTCCTAGCTCTTCCTGTAGGGGCTCTCTTCATTTCTATCCTAATTTACTTGAGGTGGGCTTGCATCAGAACCCGAATTCGTAAGGATGACCCTACTATTGTGAATGTCATGAGGTTCTTTGGTTGTCCTGAAGGTGTATGTGGCCAAGAAACAAGATGTTAGGGTCGCTCCGGCCGCCATTGAGATGGTTTAATTAAGCCCCATCAGCAAAGGTAATACATTTTTCCATCTTTTCTTTCGTTTTAAGGTGAAGAAATAGTACGTAGAGTTAAATGTTTAAACTATTATAATGAAGCAAAATTTGATACTTGTAATTATTATTATTTTTTCTTTAGGTTTTAGAGGAAATAGTATACGTTAATTATTGTTTAAAGTATTCTAACTAAGCACAATTTGATAATCCAGCTTTCTAATGTGTGGTTTTATTTATTTGCAGTTTCTAAGGTGAAGCACAGAAGCATGGATATATCTACATATATGAAGCATATATATATATATATATATATATATATATATATATATATATATATAAATAAGGAATGAAATACTGTAGATACGACCAATGGTGTGCGTGATGAGATGGAGGAAGAGGCTACTATCTATCGTACAAGAAGTGCTAGTGCTACAACATATATATATATATATATATATATATATATATATATATATATATATATATATATATATATATATATATATATATATATATATATATATATATATATATATATATATATATATATATATATATGATTAAGAGAGATGCAATTTACTACAGTATTGCGAGTCTGTGACTTCTTTTAATAATTTTACCCTAATAACGAACATTATATGATTAAGGAATCTTCTTTAAAATTGATGTTCATTAAAATTGCAAGTACCAAAATTTATCCATAAAATCTTGATTGAAGGACATAAAAAGAGGTTCAGTGTGTGTGCACCAAATCAACAACAGACAATAGCCAACAGACTCAGATAGCGATGCAGACAGCGAGAGTGAGAGTGAGGGTGACATGTGTGTCTCCCCGGCGATGGAGGATCTCCGTCGAAAGGATCTGATCAACCTTTTCTCGCAACACCACCAATCCCACCGACTCCACCTGACCTGTCCCTCAAAAACACCCAATTTGCCTAAATCGAAAACCCCAAAACCCACCTTCAAAGATGTAACCACCCTCTCTTCACCACAAGTTACCCGTATTTCTACAGCTGACCAAGCATGCTTCACTTACTCTTTACCCCCTTTCTCCTCCCTACCTTTTGCCTCAACTAAGAATGATGTTTCTCCGGCAATTGGAGAAAACGAGATTTTATTCCAGTTTCTGAAGAGGAATACTTGGAATGGAGCAACCAATGGAAACAAGTGGTGCTATGCAAGGCAATTGGAACTTCATTTTCAATAGAATATTTGAAAAAAAAGTTTAGCAAATATTTGGAAACCTAAGAAAAGATGGTCAATTCACCCTCAGGGGAAAGGATATGACTCAGTTAAATTTGAACAAAGTTTGGATGTGCAACATATTCTGATTGAGGGACCGTGGTTTATAGAACATGCTGTATGTTTTTACAAGGGATGGGTGTACATTAAAAGAATTGCGAGTCTGTGACTTCTTTTATGCTTTCCTAATAACGAACATTATTTTACAGTTCCTTTAACTAGTACTTTCTAATAATTAAAACACCTCCTCTATACTTTCATACTGATCATTCTACCAGCAGAAACTACTTAATTATTCCCTTTTCTTTTCTTTTTTTTTCACCAAATCCTCATCATGACTAGAATCCTCATCAATCATCATCATAAAGAGAACATTCACAAATAAGGAATCTTCACCAATTTCACTTCATTCCCTTAATAATAGTATTATTTCTCAAAAAATGCCTTAATAGTAATATTCCCTTTTGCCTTTCATCATGAAACGCAGGGGTTGATGGATAAAAAACCACAGTTAAGTTTAGTTTCTTTAATTCATGCCATATGTTTCGTAAGCGGGGTATTGCAGATAAAAAGGATAATTTTGGAAGTATTGTGACAAAAAGATTTGCTTTCAATAATTTAGAATTTAAGTTAAGATATTTACGGTTTACGTTTAGCAATTCCAGGACTAAACTTACCTTTTTCTTAGTGAAACTACACTTACCTACCAGTTTTAGCAGTCAAGTGTATTTGTTCAATCTCAAATTCTCACTTCTCGATCAACACGACTTTTAAATATTGTTGACTATCCAAATCAAATTTCGTTCAGCAATCATACATGCATGTCGCATGTGTATTTGCTCCACAAGGGGACACGCACTACATATATGGCATATTTGCTTTTGACGCTAAAGCAGAATATTTGCTCTTAATGGAAAATAATTTGTTAGGACAATTTCATATAGTTGTATAATTTTCTCGTTGTTTGTATAGAGTAAACTTTGATTATAAAATTTTTTATTAACGAATAGATAAGGCGAGAGAGGCACACCTAGCCTAACTCCACAAGATGCTTCAAATTTCTCTGTGGCCTTCCCGTTTCACAAACTTTGTAATCCAATAGAAGAGACACACTGCATAATAATAACTTCAACTAGATGATGTAGGAGTCTCATGTCCATAAGGGTATCACTAATGAAACTCCACTTCGATCGATCATACGCCTTCTCGAGGCGAGCTTGATGATCATGAAACCTTTGGTACCTTGCTTTCTTCTCAATGTATGCAAAACTTCCTCTACAATGATGATGTTGTCAGTTATTTGCCTCCTCGGAACAAAACTGCATTGAGTGGTTGAGATCAATGTAGGAAGGATCTCCTTAAGTCAGTTCACTAAAATTTTTGTAACAATCTTGTAGGTAACGTTACAAAAACTAATAGGACGCAATTGAGTCACCTTTTCAGGATTGTCAACTTTGGGGAGCAAGAACAAAAAAGGCTTGTTCAAAGCTTCAGGATATTCACGACCCGCCAATTAAGTAAGATGGTTACGTATATGTTAAGATGTAAGGATTGGACCCAAGGATCCAGATGTAATCAGTCGGATCGTAAATCGTGTGAAAAGATGGCAAACTTGGTGATAGTTTGGTTTTAGCCAAAGTAGCAAATAACCCCAACACTTCAAACCTAAGTGCAATCTGTTGGAAATGAAGCTTTGCTTCATGAAGCTTGGTATGCTTCAAAGAAATATCCCCAAAAGCTTGTTCATAAAACCTATTGTCCCACATTGGTAGAGAAAGGAAAGAGAGGAGACTTTATATATTGGTGTGGACTTTTAGTCTTTGAACTAAGAGTCAAGGGAAGACTCTCCCTCCACACACGCGCACGCCGTCGCCGTCCGACCGGGCGAGACCGTTTGATTCTTTTGACTAAACAGATTTCGTAACCGTTACAATATCAATTTCCCATTATTTCCTCCCATAAGATCCGCCCCTTTGATTGCTTTCGGTTACAGAATTTTCGCCTTCTATAAACTTGCACCTTCTCTTCATTGGATACACAGAACCGAAATATCATCTCTCTCAAAAAGTCTCCTCACCTTGGCAGTAGAAACAATTTGCTCTCAAAACCATCGCACCGTAGTACACCGGAGCTTTTGTTGCCGTGTACCTCTGGAGGTCGGTTGCCAGAAATTCCCTAGTGTACATGTGGGGGCAATTTCGACTTTAGGGCAGTGATCCATCACGCCACGGCCGTTTGTGACAATTAAGTTGTTCCGTCTTTAAGCTTTGGTTATAACACAATCAAACCCCTTAAGTGTAGCGAATTGCCACGACAATTTCTCTCAAGCGTACAAATTAGTCCTTAACCCATCTTTCTGTCCAAATGGCCACTGGAATCGTGACTTCAGTTTCTTCTCTTTAATAATGTAGAAACTCTTTGAAGCAATTTATCGAACACCTTGAAGGCATTTTACTGTAAACAAGTAGACACTTACCCTTAGCACAAGAAGAAGAAACCAAATGAACCAATTTGCAAATCATGATAATAAAAAAAAAATGCCATCAAAATAGCAATTAACACTCACTTTTGAAATTTTTTGGACATAACCAATTAACCAAATTACCTTGAAAACGAAAACGGATACTCAATTTGGGTCGTAGTAGGAATTGTCATGGCGAATTCTAGAAAACTCATTTCGAATACTTGGAATTCTTAACTGGAAGAAGAGAGCTTAATTTGTTGGATGATAATCTTGTTCAATAAAAAGAGAGAACAGGGGATGAGGAACGTCTTCTGGAGAGTGGAGAGAGAGTCTCTTTAGTTTAGAAAGAGGAGGGAAATCAGAGGTTTTAGTATATGTGCAATGTGCTTAGTTTTAAAAAATTTAGTCGTATTCCACCCAAAAAAAAAAAACATTATATTTGGTATCGGTTGGAAGATGGAATACAAACTAACTATTTTTCAGAAAAAATAAATATTAGTATTACATTATAATTTAGTATTTGTTGGAAACAATGCTCAGAGTTAGAGTTTGGTTATGACCAATCTGAGTTTGGTTCCACCCAATCGTATCCAGATTCGCGAAATACTAATTGCGGAAATCACGGAATCAATTAGATCTGTAACTGCTATAGTAATCTTTTATTCTTGGATATAACAGCTCCTAATCTTCAGCCCAATATCTTTATTGTGATATTATGTCCTTGATTTTCAAATCAATTGATTTCCTTGATTCTCTCCCCATAAATTACGTTATTTGATTTCCTATTGATGGGAAAGTTTCATCCCTCTTTTAGCTATAAAAGCTCTGTCAATATTGCTGGAAAACACACAAGAGAAACACATCTATCTTCCTTTCTCTCTCCCTACTATATTCCCATGATTCCTGAGCAAGTTGAGTTTTGTTCCAATCCTTCCTCGTGAGTGCACACGAGTAAGGGTGTTGTGTTAACCTTGGGAAGCGAGCACTGGGTGATCGATTTGCACCTAGTTCGAGGTGAAATCGCTTTTAAGGCAGTGGTTAATCCCACGGCGCAGCAAGTTACTTTCGTGTTCTGTTTCTGCCAGTTGATCTTTGGAACTGACCAAACATTTGTTTGGGTACACCTATTCTAACAGTATTTACAGAAAAAAAGTTCAAATTATTTAAGATTATAATTTCGGTAGATTTTTGGTCGTAAAATGGTTTAAGAAATCATTTATACACTTACAATCACTCAAATTGTATGTACTATACATGGGTTACTTTTCTAACTATAAGCTTTTTTTTTTTACGTATGCACGCATTGCATCCATTAAAACACTAGTAATATACTAATGAAACCCTGAAAGGTAGAATATCAGCAATTGAGATGGCTTAAGCGCATGCAATGCATGCATGCACCAAAGGTACCTTTTCCATCTTTTCTTTTGTTTTAAGTTTGAATACCGAAAGAAATAGTGTTAATTATTGTTCAAAGCACCGAAGCATGGAATAGTTTTGCATACAATTAAGCAATATTTAGATTACCAAAAAAAGGTAATTATATAAACAAGAATTGCGAGTCTGTCTATTTATTAATGTACACTTTCTTTTTAAACTAGTAATAAGTACTTTATTTAATTTAATAACGTGCTGCTTACACCAAAACTGTGGAATCTGTTGGGAACCATTTTCTTCCTATCTCTATATCTAACTGATGTGTGTGGAATCTGCTGGGAACCATTTCTTTGCATCATAACTGTATCTGGAATCTATTGGGAATAGACCTGGCAAACAGATCGTCGGGTTTTAGTCAGATCGAATACGGTCGGGTCAAATACAGGTCGAATACATTGGATTATCGTCGATTTTGGGTTGACCCAACGGGTTTGGGGTGGCTTCATGGTACCACTTGAACACGAATTTCACTATAATTTATTTTTTTTTGGGCACCACCAAAGACGCATGAGTAAATAGCAACTTATACACCTCCCGTAACATCATATTCCAACTCTCGGCTTTCTACTCATAATAATAAAATTAAATAGACTCACGAGTGTATGTTAACATTTTATTTGAGGGGACATGGGTGTGTTATATATTGTACATAAATAAGTAGTAGTACACTACTTTTACATATTTTGAACCATTACGGCAAGTGTAGGGCAGCTTCATGACCTTATCTATTGTCTCATCTACATTGGTTTAATTAATTTCATTCATCATAAAGGAAAATGTAATCCTAAGCATGAAGCTGATTCAGTCGTTGCTTTCCCATTGATGTCTCGTGTGTTCACTCTTAATTTCCACATTCTCTCTCCAATTTGCATATATAAATTCAAGTTTCCAGTTGCCTTTTATTTGTAAAAGCAAAATTGGATCTTCTTAGAATTTACACAGTGGCGAACCCAAAAAATTTAGGAATGCAAATTTTAGAATAACAAACATGATGTTTTTGTCATCCATTGCATTCCTAGCCATTCCTCTAGGGATTTTGTTTACTATCATACTCATTTTCGCAAGGTGGGCTTGCATCAGAACCAGGATTCGCAGGAATGACTCAACTGTAGTGAACATTATGAGGTTTTTTTTCTATCCTGAAAATGTCTCCACTAAACAAGATTCAAGGGTGACCCCGAGGGTGACCCCCATGACAACTGAGATGGTCTAAGCAAGCTAAGGTACTTTTTCTTTTGTTTTGAAGGGAGATAGCTAGTTTTAATTTAGGTTCTTCAATTTAATTTGTTTAAAAGTTTTTTTTTATTGGAAAATGGTGAGATATTATCATTTCAGGATATTCATGGTATTATGCAGATTAGTCCTGGTGAGGTTGATAGATCTTATATGGACTTCTACCAAGGGCTCCTTGCTTGTTTTAAGTGTTAATTTGTTAAAAGTTGTTGTAAGAAAAATTTGATAATTCTTTCTAATATAGGAGAATTGTGTTTTTAATTTTGCAGCTTCAAAGATAATGATGTTACAAGAAAGGCTATTATTGGAGTACAAGCAAGTTAATAAGGGAAAAGAATAATATAAGTATATATTAAACTACAGTATGTAGTAGTACACTACTTTTAGATATTTTGATTTAAAATAATTGATGAAAATTATTCTGCAACTTAGGGCTTCATGACGCCCTTGATTGGCTATGGCACCGGTTCATTATTAGTTCAATACTAGTTACATTCCCGTGCGATGCACGGTTTGTGTGTTTATAACATCTAAAACGTTTTTATTGGTACAAATTTGAAACAATTTTTTTGCCTATGTCACATCTTGCTACGAATAAATCTCTGAACTTCTTTATTCTGTACTCAAATCAACTTTCTTGCTATCCTGTTTGATTCTAGTTGCATGCCCCGCGTGATGCACGATTTTATTTAAATATATTTGGTTTCAAATAAAAATATTTCATATGTAGTAATTTATTATATAGATTCTCTAATAGACATATGGTGCCTAATAGAAGATACATGCACATATACTAATACTAATTGAATATACATATACCTATACTATGACATTACGGTAATAATTAAATAGTACTAATAGAAGATACATACACCTATACATCTACACTATTTGATCGTATGTCAATATTTGCTCATGTATCAAAACTTACGTGCCAATCTAGCAAGAGTGCACATTCCCCGTGCATTGCACAATTTATTTAAATTTTTTTGTTATACTATTTAAATTGGGTAGTAAACTTAATAACATACATATTAAAAAAAATGTTAATAAATTAAACTTGGTGGTTTTTCTTTCCTATAGAAAGAAAATTATATACTTGGAAATTAAACCATGAATTCTGAAACGAATATTAAAGATATGAAGACAATTCCGTAATCCTTAGAGCATATTTCGTGCCAAAAAATACTTTCATTCAAAAAGTATGAAACAGTATTTGTTGGATTTGTCTTGAAAAGTACTTTCATACTATTACTTATTTAATATAAATGAAAAATATGGTCAAATTTTGACTTATAAAGGTATGTAATTATGGTTAGTTTTTAGAGTAATGTATCGAAGTCTACTTGTCAATATAACAATTCTTTATATTTTCTTATATGCCCCATGCGAGGCACAAACTTGTAGTCATATTATGAAATATGAAACGTAATTAAAAATAAACCATACAAAAAAAAAATGTGTGGAGTAACACTAAACTTAGGATGATACAAATTTTTAAGTTATTATAACGCTCTTTTAATCATACAACAACTCAATTGAGCAAATAGATATTTTTTTGTGATTATTATATGCATGTATTATTATAAAAAAAATTAATGAAATATATTTGTAAGATACATGTACTTGACTTTTGGAGAGAAAATATTATTTAATAAAAGAAAATATGTATTAATGTAGGTTCATGCAAGTTAAATAAAGATGACATGGCAAGCTATGTGGATGTGCCTTGCTTATGTGGATTTCCACTTGTCCATCAAGCAATTGTGCACATCCACTTATATATATATATATATATATATATATATATATATATATATATATATATATATATATATATATATATATATATATATATATATATATATATATATATATATATATATATATATATATATAACTGGGTCCTTCTTCGTGTGGTGTCGACACGTGGGATGCCACGTAGGCACGCCACATCGTGCAAGCAATAAGCCGACACGTCAGCATAAACTTGCCACATAACATAACACATCATCCACCATTAATGTCTTATCATTAGTTGAATTAGTGACATATTTATTAACATTTTTAAAATTATAAAATAAAATAACTTTAGTTACGTAAGTCAAAAAATTATAAATCTGACTCCGTTGAGTTGGATTTGAAAAACGCTTCAAAATGAGATACATATGTATATGTGTTCGATAAAACTTGAGTCATTTTCATGCGGCCGTAAATGTCACATCAGATGGAATGTTCGTGTGAAGATGATACATAAATGACACATGTGCACAACTTTCTCACGTAGTTTTAGTTATGCGGTATAAAAAGAGCATGGTATCAAACTTTTAGTACAAATATACTGTTATTGCAGAATGAGTTTATTCTTTTTTTTATCATTAATTGAATTACTTATTAAAATTAGTGTACATATACAGTTTTTACTCTCTATCTATATTTAGTCCAATCTCATTACAAATAAAGGTGGAATTAAAATATCATCTATTTAAAAATTATTATGATGCATAATATGGCTAGAAATCATTTAAAAAATAAAATAAAATATATTTTTATCAATAATATTAATAATTTTACTTCCCAATTTTTTAAGCATTATATTATTCAATATGTTCATAGAATTATTTTACGAGTCCGTGCAAAGCACGGGGATAAAACCTAGTATATATATATAACTGGGTCCTTCTTCGTATGGTGTCGACACGTGGGACGCCACATAGGCGAGCCACATCGTGCAAGCATGACACGCAAGTGACACGTAAGCACAAAATGTCCATGCGGCATGACACATCATCCATCATTAATATCTCTTCATTAGTTGACTTAATTACATATTTATTAGCATATCTCTATATTACAAAATATAATAACTTTAGTTACGTTAGTCAAAAAATTATAAATCTGACTCCGTTGAATCGGATATAAAAAATGCTTCAAAACGAGATATATATGTATATATGTCGTATAAAAGTTGAGTTTTTTCCATATAGTGGTGACACGTAGGACGTCACCTAAGATGAAATATTCGTGTGAAAATGTCACGTAGACGCCGTTATTTCCGTATGGTCATGATAGGTATGACGTCACATAAGAGGAAATATTCGTGTGAAGATGACACACACTATAAAAAAAAGCTCAAATAGCAACGGATTTTAGCAACGGAAAAAAAATCCGTTGCTAAGATAGCAACGGATTAGAACTAATCCGATGCTAGAATAATCTTAGCAACGGAAAGTAATTCCGTTGCTAACTAGCAACGGATTTTGATCTATCCGTTGCTAAGCTAGCAACGGAATTCAATCTTTGCTAAGCTAGCAACGGAATTTGTCAACCGTTGCTAATGTCACTATTAATAAAGACCGCTGTTATTGCCAGGCCAAAAAACACTAATGCCAGGCCATCAATTTTTGAGTTGACAAATTTAACCCTTTATATTAATAAGGTAAAATTCATATTCTCTCTTTATAATATTGCTATATTTACACTTGCCATATATTACATATTGAGTATCTAATTAGATTTAAATATAATGATAACTATATAAACTCTTGCCAAACTTGCAAAATATTGTCTCTGTGCGTGATTCTTAGTCATGTCACGCAATATTACAAATAACATGTATGTAGGACATTAACGAGAAGCATATACATTCTTAGCTTGCAATATGTTCTCAGTTAAATTAGTGAAGATGTACAAAGCGTAATACTAATAGCATGCTTGCTATATGTTTTTCAGTCATTTATGTTTGAAAAAAAATGCTCACTTAGTTTCTAACAGTTTGATTGAAGTTACGCTAGAACTAGCCATCAACTTGCTAAGTGAGCAAGTATAGAATGCTGGAAATATAGAACTAGCTAGCACTTTGATTGGAAAATGAAATGCTGAAAGTTGCAGAAAAGATGTGGACTTGGAAATTCAAAGAATTTGCTAGGATATTATGAGAGTTATACGTCTTTTTCTGAATCTCCTTTCCAACTTTGTTCCTAAATTTGTGGAGTTATAGGATTTTAATCCTACTTTTTATAAATTTGTTTGTAATAAGGCAATTAAAAATAGTGGTGAGATAATATAGATTTTGCCTTATTGATATAAATAATTAAGTTGTCAACTTAAAGAATTAATGGTCTGGCATTAATATTTTTTGACCTGACAATAACAGCGACCTTAATAAATTAAGGAAAAAATCTTAGCAATGGAATCTATTTATTTCCGTTGCTAAGAGTATGCATTATTAGATTAACTGATTAAGCGCCTTGGTTATTGCGGGTCATATAACAATAACGGTAAACTTTGAGCTTTGTTTTTCTTCCTACAAACTTTTGCTTCTTTTTGCCATCTAATCACTATTAATGTCCGTTGAATCAACACTGCCATAAACTTTCCTTTACACTGGATTTGAGAGTAGTATGTTTTTACGTTTTTAATTGTTTGACTAATTTGCTTTCTATTTAATATATATTATTTGTTTATTATAATTAACCTCATGAAAAAAAAACACATTTAAATATAGCACCAGTCATGCAATATAAAATTAATGAGCTCATGTGAAGCATCGTATATTAAAGGTGCATTTTTTAGAGCTTACATGGTCAGTTCAACTCAGTTCAAGTGTTAATTTAGTGATTTTTAATTTAGTTCAGTGGTGCTGAGTTAAAAAACATACTTTTTGTCTCACATATTAAGTTGTGTTCAATTCAGTTCAGTGGTGTCCAATTCAATAGTGTTGAATTCAGTTCAGATAATTATTTCAACTCTAAAGGATGCACCCTAATTAACTTGTTTAAGCTTAAGAGGTAGTTGAGTCATAAGTTACATTTCCTGCGTATAGAAATTCAAATTCTTCCTTTTCAATTTTACTTGTTATGTTTTCCTAAATTTATGATTAATCCATTCATAAACTATAGGGTGACGTTTACTTGTAAGCAATGATGATTATAATGTAATCCACCATTTTATAAAGTAAACGTGGGTAGGAAAAAATGAAGGGGGAGGAAAAAGATGGGAGTTTGGAGCTTGATTGCATCATCCAATATAATCATCTTTACATTGCTAAAGTAGAACAATTGTGATTACAATGGATATTGTAATCAATCTCACTCTTTTCATGTTTCTCCTCCCCCTCCTTCATTTTCCAACCCACATTTACCCTATAAAATGATACTCCCTTCGTCCCACTAAGTATGCAACTCTTTGAAAATAATAAAAATTAAGGGAACATCATTTAATGCATTGTTTCTCATTAAATTTTATTTTTATGTGTGTATACAATTTGAATTTCTTGGCATATTTAGAGTTTCAATGCAAATTTATTGAGTTGATTTGCAATATTTTGGGACGTCTAAAAATAGAAAGATTTGCATACTTTATGGGACGGAGAGAATACTAGTTACATTGTAATCACCATTATATCCAAGTAAACAAGCCCCAGGTTTTTAATTTGTTTTAGTTTTAAACTTTTAATATCAGAATGCAAAGAATAGCAAATTAAAGGAAATGACAAAACAAAACAAAAAAAAAAACAAACAACAAAAGGTGGATAAAATTTTAAGGAAAGGAAACTAAAAAAAGCATACTGAGTTAAATATCATTGTGTCCCATACGTGATACACGTTACCAAATAGCTCAGTTGGTGACCGCGTACGGGAATGATTCTGCTCGCTTGCATCTGGTTTCAGGTTCGAAACCTGGTACTGCCTTAACCCCCACTGTGAGTAACAAGGAATGATATTGTCATTCTCACTCCACAAGTCATAAGGTATGTAATACCGTATGCAGAAATCAAATGCTTACCAATACGGGTCCAGTTACTGTCACTTTCTCTGTATTTTTTCCATTCTTTGTATTATACGGTTAGCAACAGATAAAGCATTCAAGCCGACGCTAGACTTTAAGCTCGGGGTCGGTTTACTGTACTCCGTAGCTATATTTTTTAGCGTCGCTTTCTCGGCAACGGATTACTTCATTTGCTAATTCCGTTGCTAACACGCTCTAGCGTCGAATTTTACATCAACTGCGTCGGATTTAGCCCGACGCTATTTAGCGTTTATTTTGTAGTGACATAGAACCCACATGTGCTCAACTTTGTCACATAGTTTTAGTTGTGCGGTATAAAACGAGCATGTGCTATCAACTTTTAGGGCACATATACCGTTAATACAAAATGAGTTTATTCATTATTTTCATTAATTGAATTACTTATTAAAATTAGTGTACATATCTATCTAAACTTAGTCCAATCTCATTACAAATGGAGGTGACATGAAAGTATCATTTTCAAGAATTAGCATGTCGCATCCTATAGATAGAAGTCTTTGCAAAACTAAAATTAAAATGCATTTTACTAATAATATTAATAATTTCACATCAAATATTTTAAGCATTATATTATTAAATATATTTATGAAATTATTTTACGAGCCCGTGCGAATCACGGGAAGATGACATGTAGACGCCACATAGTTTTAGTTGTGCAGTATAAAATGAGCATGAGGTATCAACTTTTATTATACATATACCATTAATGCATAATGAGTTTTTTTTTTTTTTTCCTTTAATTGAATTACTTATTACTTATTAAAATTAGTGTAGATATACTGCTTTTATTCTCTATTTAAATTTAGTCCAATCTCATTATAAAATTTCAAGAATTAACATGCATCTTATGGATAGAAATCTTTTTAAAAATAAATTAAAATATATTTTATCAATAATATTAATAATTTTACTTCAAATATTTTAAGAATTTTATCAGTGGCGCATCCACTCTTCACCGAGTGGATTCCGCCGAACCAGCTTGAATTTTTTTTTGTTAAAAAATTCTTTATAAATTAAAAATTTTCAATACAATAATTAAGAATTGTCATATGTATTACAAATAGGGCTGGCAAACTGATCAGGTTGGATCGGGTTCGGGTTCAACCCAGTTGACCTGATTACTAAACAGGTTCAAAAGCATGAACTGAACCTGATCTGTTTACTAAACAGGTTCAAAACCCAGACCTGAACCTGATCTGTAACAGATCAGGTCAACCTGAAATGACCTGCTTAATCTGAATTTTTTTAGTCTTTGATAATTTCACTTAAATTGTGATTCTATTAGTAATCAAATTATAACTAACAACATTAGGCCATTGAACACAAGGGCTACAGCCTACCAGGCACTGCATCCATCAACACCAGACAACAAGTTTACATCAACAATGCAGGTTGCAACAGTAGCATTCTAAAGTCTCCACTCTAGAAACATCAAACAACACCAAGATACAACAAATATTTAAGTGTTACAAACACTAAAGCACTATCCTACAAATTACAACCAGGATTGAAAATTCAACAAACTAAATTACAAATCAACAAAACATGGCTGATTCTTGAGGGCGAAATCAGGTTGCTGTGGGTTTGAAGACTTTGAACCTTCTTAATTTGCCACCTTCAAGTTCATAAATAATATGTCAAAACAAGATAATATTTTATCAAAAATCTAAATCAAAAAAATAAGAACTCAAACTTCAGAAACCTAAATTAATATGTATGAAATCAGAAATTAGAACCCAAAAACGAAATCTTTAACCCTACAAAAAAAGAAGAATTAAATAAAATAAAGAATGAACAATGAATCGAGAACAGAGAATTAAACAGCACGAAGAATGAACAATGAATCGGGTAACAGAGAATGAAACACCACGAAGAATGAACTTAAACCAAGAATGAAAGAGATGCATACCTACTTCACCATTGGTTGTTGATTGAGACTTGGAGATAGAAGATAAAGGCTAGAGAGAGAAGCGGCCGTGAACTGATGTTGTTGAGAATGAACTTAGTTTAGGGTTTTGAGTTTTACATGGTTGGTGCAAACATTTGGGCCCTTTGGGCTATTTTTGAGGTTACGGCCATTATTGGGGCCTTTTGCCAACTTTATTTTCCTTTTTTTGCATTTTTTTTTTTCTTTCATTAACTTTTCCCTTTTTATTTTATTTTTTATTTTTTAATAATCAGGTTGAGCAGGTCATCTTCAGGTCAGAAAATTCAACCTTAACCTAACCCATTTAAGGTTTTGGGTCAATCAGGTCGACTCATTTAAAGTTTTAGGTCGAAAATCCCAACCCTAACCCGCTTTTTTTGGGTTAGATTCGGGTCGGGTTATCGGGTCGGATCAGCTTTTGCCAAGCCTAATTTACAAAGGGTGAACCCACTTGACTTGATTTCTGCATCCGCCACTAAATTTAATTATTAAATATATTTATAAAATTATTTTACGAACCCAAACCTAGTATATATTCATTCACTTAAGTTCTTCCAAAATGTTACAGCTCGAAAGCACATTGACAAAAGCCAATGCCCAAAAAGACATCAAAGATGCCCAAAATTTACAGATAATATTTCCAAACCTAAATACACGTTTTCTATAAATTGCATCTATAGATAGTTACTCCCTCCGTCCCATCTTTACTTGGGCACATTCCTTTATGGGATGTCTCCTCTTTACTTGGGCATTACCTTAAATGGTAAAAAAAAGTTAATGAAATGAATTGTTTGCCCTAACTTTAACTTTCCTTGTTTCTTTTCTTTAAAGGGAGGAGAGAGAATGAGAAGGGAAGGGTAAGGGCATATTTGGGAAATGGATGCCAAAGTTAACTTTTTTTAATCTCCGTACCATTTCAATGTGCCCAAGTAAAGGTGGGACGGAGGGAGTATATAAAAGACAGTATGATTAGTAGGTAGAAGTAGAAGTTTAGGCTTTGGGACCATCCATGCCGATACCAATGGTGTCATTATGATCATAAGCAAGACGAGCAAACAACGGAGGCATAAGCGAAGGTCCTGCGCGATTTTAATTTAGGTTCTTCAATTTAATTTGTTTAAAAGTTTTTTTATTGGAAAATGGTGAGATACTATCATTTCAGTATATTCATGATCATATTATGCAGACTAGTCCTGGTGAGGTTGATAGAGCTTATATGGACTTCTACCAAGGGCTCCTTGCTTGTCTTAAGTGTTAATTTGTTAAAAGTTGGTGTAAGAAAAATTTGATAATTCTTTCTAATATAGGAGAATTGTGTTTTTAATTTTGCAGCTTCAGAGATAATGATGTTACAAGCAAGGCTACTATTGGAGTCAAAGCAAGTTAATAAGGGAAAAGAATAATAAGTATAAATTAAACTACAGTATGTAGTAGTACACTACTTTTAGATATTTTGATTTAAAATAATTGATGAGAATTATTCTGCAACTTAGGGCTTCATGACGCCCTTGATTGGCTATGGCACCGGTTCATTATTAGTTGAATATATAAATGAGTATTATGTTTTTTCTTAATATATATATATATATATATATATATATATATATATATATATATATATATATATATATATATATATATATATATAGGTGCGTGGAGGCCCCTATACAAACCCTCCTTAAAATACAAATCGTACAAACCAGATCCTAGCCATTAGATATTAATATCAATGGTCTGTGTTTGTTTTGTGAGAAAAGGATACGTTGGGGATTAACTGGAAAGACAAGGGCATAATGGTCTTTTTGCGCGTCAAAACCAACACCAAGTCAATCGATTCTTTCATCCGATGCCTCTCTCATATTCCTCCCCTTTCTCTCTCCTACTTCTCCGACACACACACACTCTCCGGCGATCTCCAGTTTCTCTCTCCTCTCTCCGACGGTCTCCGGTTTCTCTCTCCTCTCTCCGGCGGTCCTCTGAGCGTTCTCTCTCCTCCATCTGGCGCCGTCCCTATCTCTACTTTCTGACCATTTCGCTCTGATTCGTTGCCGATTGCCAGAGTTCATGGACCACCGACCACTACTTAGACCACAAATCTGAGGTGGTGCGTGAGGGGTGAGGCGCGCCGCGGGGGGAGGTGGCCTGGGTGGTGGTGCCGGGAGGTGTGGGGCGAGTGGTGGAGAGATTGAGAGGAGTGTGTGAGGGGAGGAGAGAGAATTGAGGAGTGGTGGTGCGCGCGATACTGGTGGTGGGACTGCGGCAGGGATGGTGGAGGTTGGACGGCGGTAACAATGGCGATTGTTTGGGCGGCAGGGACGTGTGGAATTGTTTTTTTTATAATGAATTTACAATTATATTTTGATGAATTTACATGAATGGTTTAATGAATCTGTAATTATAATTTAATGAATCTGCACTTATCAAATGATGAATCTGCATATTAGTATAATGAATTTGCAACAAAAAAAAAATTATAGAAAAATTGAAAAAACGATGAATCTGTAGTTATGGTGTAATGAATTTTTAAGGTGACTTCAAAGAAGTTGTGCTTAGACATTAATGAATCTAAGGTTTGTATAGTAAGAGGGGGTTTGTAACTGATCCTTATATATATATATATATATATATAGGTGGAGGCTCCTATACAAACCCCTCTTAAAACTCTTAAAACACAAATCGTACAAACCTAATCTGGACCGTTCGATTTAAAGATCAAAGGCCCTAATCTGTTATAAGGAAAAAGAGGACATGCTGGGAATTAATTGAAAAGATAGAGACACGCTTGTCATTATTTCGATTAAGTGAGGGATATTTTCGTATATCCGCGTGTTTTGCTCATTTTTCCTTATTCTTTTCTCTTCTTTCTCTCTCCTCACTTTCTCTAGCCTCCTGTCAAGCTGTCACCGACCTCTTCCCCTCCCACCAGAGATTTCTCTCTCCTCCCACCAGAGATTTCTCTCTCCTCCCACCGTTGTTCGCCCTTCGCCGCCGTTCTCCTTCTCGTCGACTCTCTCTCTCTCCACTAACTGTCTCTATTCGGCGGCATCACTCGTCAAACTCTCTTCATCTTCTCTAATGGTGGTTGGGTTAGGGTTTGAGCGGAGAAAAATGGTGGTTGCCCCCGTTGGATTCGCCTGCCTGCAGCGAGTCAGTGACCACGGCGGTGTCGGTGTGGTCGAGTGCGGTGGTCAATTGGTCGGTGAGGTCGAGTGCAGGGCTGGCGAAGGGATTGTGAGTGGAGATATAGTGAGATGAGTGTGTGAGTGGAGGAGAGAGAATGGGGAAGGGGTGGGCGATTGTGGCAGTGGTGGTGTGGTAGGACAACAGTGGTGGTGGGGCTGTAGCAATGGTGGCAGGGGAGGAGATTTTTTTTTTTACAAAAATAAAAGTCAAATTCATTAATTTTTATATTCAAAATCATTGAGTTAAGCCTACAAATTCATTTATGTTATAATGAATTTAGAGTTACAGTTAAATGAATCTGCAATAATAATACAATGAATTTGTTGTTCTTGCTGAATTGGTATTTCATTTGCCCCCTAATTGGCTTGAATTTTCTGATTGATTTCCCCCACCCCTCCATTGCCTTCCTTTGTCTGCCAATTTTAATCCCAAGTCGTCAGAAACTAGCGAACACTTGTGATTGTAGTCGCTCAATTTCAGCGGAGCTCATGCCATGTTGTCGCTGATTTTGGGCGGTGAATTGGGTTTAGAGTCGCCAGATCTGGGCGACAACATACGAAAATCGTCACCCACTTCAGGCGACAACATCACCTATCCGCTACCTGCTTCCGGTGACTATTGTAGTAAATAGTCGCTTTTCTTGAGCGACTGTCAAGCAAGCACAGTTGTTAAAATTACAAATATTAGTAGCACTGCCTTAATTCATGCTAAACTTGACACATACTCCCACAAAGCTATCCAAGATTAATGGTTTGTAAAGGACTAATCAATTGCTCAATATCATAGTCAAGTGACAACTCAAAACATGGTTATCCTATTATGGTTGGTAAGAGAAAATTGATATGTACTGTCTACTGTTATGCTTCAGTTATCTTTTAACTTTGTGCATGTCACCATTCAAAAATTGTATATTTGCATAAAACTTGGAATAAGCAAATTGCTCTGACTTTCTGTGTCCTGTGATCAGCTTGCTCCTTCCCATTTGTTTATTTCTCTATATTTCTTGTGCTCATGTGCTCACATGTCTGCATGGCATGGAGGTATGTTATTTTGAGGGAGGGATGATGTTTTGGTAGGGAAAGTGTGTTGAGGGGATCATATTTCTAATTTGAACTGAAAGCCATTAAACGTCAATAGTTGCACATTTTTGGTGATGGTTGTTCAAAACAGTCGCCAATAGTTGGTGACTGTTTTTGAATACTGTCACTGGAACTGGGTGACTCTATTTTAGCATAGTCACCAAAAGTTGGTAATAATAATGAGATGGTGTCACCGGTTTCTGGTGGCACCCTTTACACACCGATGTCAATATCTAGCGACTAGTTGTCTATTGTGCCACCAGAAGTTTGCGTTTGTTGTGTAATGTTGTCGCCAAGTCCTGATGACTGTGCTCCTTTTTTCCAGCAGAGTCGTGTAAGTGGAATTTTTGTAATGTAAACAAGTAATTAGTCAAATGAGCTGCAAAATTATCTGAAAATGGTTGTCTTCTTACAATTTAAATGTATGATTCAAAGGGAAATCAAGAATATTTTCAAAATGTGAGTAGAGAGAAAGTGAGTTGAATTCAAGTGAAGTGTGTTGGTGGGGAAGGGAAATGAGTAAAATTAAAACAAGGGTATACAAGTCATTTTACCATGAAAAATGTTGTATTGTTTAAGAGAGAGAAACAGAAAGAGAAAGGACGTCTTCGTGTCAGCATTTTATGCGGGATTTCCTAAGCTTCCACATTCTACCAGAGGAGAGAGAAAGAGAGAGAGTGTGTGTTGAGAGAACAAGAATCTGTACAGAGAACATTCAATTTCTGCTGGTAATTATTGATTATTCTCTCTCCATTGTTGATTTCTGTAGTACTTTGCTTGTTTTGCTGAATTTCATCAATGGCTTCTTCAATGATCTTTTCATTTCTGTTGCAATTTCATTTTCAATTTCAATTTCAATTTCATGTTTCTACAATTGTAGCTCAAGAGCTTTTCCTTTTTCCTTTTTTTCTTTTTCCTTTTTTTTTTTTTTTATGTTGTGTGCTTTGTTTCGTGAAGAACCAGATTCTCTGAAACACGAGAAACCAATTCACTTTTTTTTTTTTTCCCTTTTTTGGTTTTTCGGTGAACTTTTTTGTCTTTCTTTCTCCCAACGCATATGCATATGCACTCTACCAAAAGCGATTCTCTTGAGTGCATTTTAGAAAAACAGAGACATTTTGCTAGTTTCTGCTAATAAAAAAGTTTTTTAGCAATAATTATGAATCAATTTGATGAAATTGATTCCAATTTCCACTTTTTTCTCGATTGATTGATATTATTATTACTGGTTTAGTAAACTATCCCTTCGTTTTCGCTTCTCTTTCCTCCATTGTTTTCGGTTATAACCAATCTTAATCTTACCCTACTTCTCTCTCTCTCTCTCTTTATCTTTCCTACATTCTCTCTCTTCATTTAGTGACTCGTTGCTATCGCCTCTTTTTACTCGCTTTCAGTTCATCATCTTCACTATTATTATTATCATTACTACCAATAATCTCACTATTTTCCCCTTTTAATTTGGTGCCTTTTGGTTTTTCTTTCTTTGTTTTTTGTTGGTTAGTAATATCATAATTCTGAAGTGAGAGAAAATGGACACGAATGAGATTCGTGAGGCGTGAAATCAGTAGACCCAACAACAAGCACCAGAATCCCATATTTACCAAATCACCCCTGTAGCTTCACTATCACAATTCACACAAGAAGAAACAGACAATTTTGCTGTTTAATTGCTCCATTGTCTTCATTCTCCCCTATTCATTTTTTCCTTTATTTTTTTCTTGGCGTTTTTATTTTGCCCTATTATAAGTACTACTGATGATATAGGATAAACCCCAGCACCCTCTTCTTTATCTCTTTATTTTCATCTACATAATATCTCTGTTTCTGGGTTGCTCTGTTTCATTCATTTCTGGGCGTGATTTTGATGGGTTTGTGAAGGGTCCAGTGTTGAAATATCAGTATCAAGGAGAGAGAAAATCAGACGGTTGAGTACATTTTTCGGAAAATGGGGTCTGTTGGTGCTCAACCCAATCACAAGAAATTCAAGCTTCCCAAAAAGGTAACTAAATCATCACAATTGTCTAATTTTAAGATTTTTGAACATTCTTCATTTTGATTGATTATTAATTGAGGGTTTCATTGTGGGTTTGAAGAATTCTGGTGATTGTTCCAATACAGTCCACCCTGCCTCTGTACCAAGGAAGTTACGTTCAGGTAATTAATTTCATTTTTTCTGATTGAAGCTTGGATTATGGACAATGGGTTTATTAATTGTTTTTGGTGTTTCATGGGTTTATTAGTTTAATTCCTTATTAGTGCTATAAACTTCCAAGTCTTGTTGGGTAAGTATGTACTAGTAGTACTAGATTCTACCATGTGGGTCCTTTTTGGGGAATTTTTCCATTTAATATAAGTCTGAATTTGGAGCTTGAGCTTTAGTGTGTTTTTCCTTTTGTTCATAAAAGATTCTGTATGTTCATCCACTTTTAACTTGCTGGTAGTGGAAGCTGCAATTTTCGTGTTGGGTTTATTCTTTTACTATTCTGGGATAATATATTCATTCTCGGAAGCTGGATTTTCCCTGATTAATAAAGCCTTCAAGTTTGATGATAAATAGATACTTTTGGTTGCATGTTTAGAGTCGCTTTCTATCATTCCCTTTGTTATTGGATTGCTGCCTTAAAATTCTTTTTAATTATTAATCTTCCAATTTGATCTCATGTGTGTTGTTTTTGGTTCTGTACTTTGCAGCAATCAGAAAACGTAGCTGTGAATCATCCTCAGTGCCCTTACCTGATCCAAAGAGATTAAGCTGTTTGGTAAATAGAGCTGAACCATTCAGAAAAGATGGATTGATGAAGTCTAAAATAAGCATGGTTTGTTCTTTCTGGTAGTTATATGTACATTTGCAGTACACATATATATGGTTTTGTTGTCATTATGTGCTTTGTGGAAATTAGTGGTTGAAATTTGCATATTTGCTATGCAACAGAACGGTTGTTTGGACCATTCAAAAACCCGGGCTGCTTTGTTGCCCATCTCAAAAGATGAGGAGGAAGTGGCAGAGACATTGTTCGTGTTGGCTGGAATGATCCCTCTAAACAATGTTGATATGAAAGATAAAGATAAGATGGATGGTGGACTGTCTGAGGCAAAAGGATCGGGTTTGGAAGAGAAGAATGAGGATCCAATGCCGCCACTGAAAGATAAAGGTTTTGGTCGCTGTTGTCCTTTCCCATGTTCGAATGTTCCTGCTGTTTTAGTGTTTCCGAGCCTTAACTCTAAGTTTGCTTATCATTTCAGACACTGTCATTCTGAAAGAGGGGCCAGAAGTCACTTGCCATCCACCCTCCAGTGAAGACACTAGTGCTACCCTAGCGACTAACAGGTCACTAAGAGACTCTGAACAAGAAAAAAGTCAGATTGAGCCTGCTCCTCTCAGTTGGCCTAGTTTATCAGAAAGAAGACAACTTAATCCGAGCTTGAAAGTTTCTGTTCCACCACTGAACCTTCTGACAATGCCCCCATTGCTTAGGACTTGTGATCAGAGATCTTGGCTAGATTCTACCCTCATTCAGAGTTCAACTGAACCAAGCCGGGAGAGTGGGTATGCCTAGCACTTCAAATTAGTATTTTGTTTCTCTGTTACATCCCGTAGATTTTATTTCTGATACACTTCATTTTTTTCGCAGTTTAAGAGAGGTCAAACAAGAGAAAGCTTTGCTTCCTAATGGTGCAGCACATATTAAAACTGGAGTAAGCTTTTTAACAGATTTATCAATTTCCAGTTGCCCTAAGTGGGAAATTTGATATTATTTTCAACTGATTCACATGTTAATTTCCAGGCAGTAGACGTAGGATCCAGTCAGGATATGCAGCATGCTACTTTAATAATGAGAAATGATGATGGTATTGACATCTACCTTTAAGTGTTGAAATCTTTTTAGCATTACTTTTTAGATGCTAGTTATAAAATTTCAATATTGCATCCAGGTTTGACATCAAAAGCTTTGCATGGTTCCAGAGCTGATGATCTTCTTCCGCAGTAATCTTCCTTACCCCCTATTTTTCTGGATCATGATTAGTAATTGAGCCTCTATCAAGTGTCTTATGCATCCTTACTTGCAGGGCATCTGTCTCTGGCATCATGTTTTTGCCTTTGCCTAATGCAGCTGCCTCCTCATCCAAACTTTGCACACGTAAAAACGCTGTATCAGCTGAAAAGGTATACCTTTTATTGTTTCACTTGGAAGATTGAGAACCCCCCCCCCCCCCCCTCTTTCTAATATGCTTGTCTTAGATTCCAGTGTTGTCTGTTCAACTTTTTAACTCACTGGACTCAACAGGTACATTGCTCTGTAAGTAGTAGAGCGAAGTCATGGAAGAAATGTGCTTCACATGTTTACATTAGCCACCTCATCCAGGGGTTGCAAACCTCAGAAGGAAAACACATTCAATCTCTAGATAACAACCAATTGAGGTCGTCTCAGTGTTTAACTGGTGGACTTGTCCCTCCTGAGCATTCAAATACTGTTAGGAATGATATAAATGGAATGCTCCCTGCTAGTAGCATGTATGGATCTGCTGCATGCAGGAATTCTCGTGAAGCTGCAATTGCTACTTCTGTGAGCCAAATATATAATTCTGAACAAGAACAGCAGCGGCTCTCATTGTCTGGATATCCTGGCTCAAAGAAGCAGGTATGGAATCTTTCTATTCTTTTTTGTTATTGTTAATGTCAAGGTGTGTTGAAGCTCTGATATATTTGCTATATCTTGGCAGAGCTTTGAATTCCTGTCTTTGTCAGCTGGAATGGGTTCAGCAGCTGATAATGGTGGTAATAAGACAGGAAATAATCTGGAACCAGCAGCAAAAAGTCATGTTTTTTACCTACATTCGGTTGCACAGCATGGCGCCCCTTTACCTCTCTCTGTCCCCAAAAATCGACTGCCTTCCACTTCTTACCGGGATCAAGTTTCAGCAATATCAGGACCTCTATCTGCAGCACCTCAGGTCTTTGCCTCATTTTTGCAACTTGATATGACATTATGCATTTTGTTCCCTTTCATCCTGAGTGTGTTTGGCACGACCAAAAAGCTAACTAATATCTTTTTTGAGGATGGGGTACCTGTAGAAACCTAATATGAAATGTAGCATAAAAACTTGACAGGGATGTTGAACTTTCCATGTAGTTCAGAGTAAAATCTTGAAGAAATTGAAATATATAAAATTGCAAGGGGCGGCGTGTGCTGCAATTGAAAGAGGCTGATAATTCCCAAAATACAGGTCTCCTTCAAAGAATGAATGTTTAGAATGGTGAACAGGAGTATATAACTATTGAACAGACATGGCAATTGCTTTATGTTTGGTTTTCTGTTCCTTTCTTCAATCCAATTTACCATTATTACTATTGTATGAGTCATGGACACCTTGGATAGGCTATTCACGACCTCTATACATGGTATTCACGACCTCTATACATGGTATTTTCCCATGTCTGTCTCAATGTCAGAGTCTATGTTGGTGTTCTTATCTGTGTCTGATGAAAGTGTGTGCCCCAATACAGGTCCACTTGCAGGTGCCCCCATATTTTGGAAACCATTTTGGGCCTGCTCATACTGGCAGCCAGACACCAACAACGCAGCAGCTGCAGCCAAACCAGCAGCAACAGCAGATCTGGACTGCCCAGCTAGCAGCACGTTTCAGGCCTGGGCCACTCCTTTCATCTCATATCGCAAACTGGCAGAACAGAACGCAAGGGACGCAGCCTTCTACGTCTCACATTCAAGCTCTGCTCCCACCTACCCAACCTTCCGTTGATGTGCATGGTGCCAAGTATCTAAATATTTCTCAACAACCGCAGCAACTAATGGGGCTTGCTCCATTGTTACCTTCCACAAGGGCAAAGCCTCAGCACAGCCAATCCTCCATATGCGAAGACAGTGGGGGTCGATTTCGTCCTGATGGTGTTCTACCTTTGCAACTACTATGCAATGAGCGGCACTAATGTGGTAGGGAGCTTACAAAAGGGAGAATTAGCTAATTATTGTCTTAAATTCTTCTGAAATCAATACGTGGTTAGTGCTTCATGTCACTAAAAGACGAAACAACTAACAAGTATGCTCAAGAATCAGAAGTCGCAGTATTTGCAGATGAGTTGAGCGCTATTACTGTGAAGACTTCGTAAGGACGAGAAATTAATAACAGTCTCTGTAAAACAGAGACAACTGATATACTTGTATACGGGGCATTAGACTTGTGCGTTAGTGCAGCAGAAATGGTCTCGTTAGACGGGGTGCTCATGGCCTTACTGTTCTGAGACATATGACAGTGACTCGATGGGTAGAACCAAGACCTAGTCGTTCGAAAGCTTGTCCCGTTGCACACTTGCAATGCCTATGAATGGACTTCCGACTTACAGATAAAGCTATGTGCCTTTTTACTATCCATGGGAATGGTTACCCTGACAATCAAGCTGCAAGCTATATTGTCCCCCACAAAAAACAAAAACTACAAGCTATTATGGAAGTCCCTCTTGGTCACTCTACATGTAAGCTAATATTCTTACGTTCCACCAGTCTGCAATTTTGCGTATTGTACGAGAATTCAGCTGTGTCTCGCATTTGTTTTTCTTCACACTATTTATGAAAACTATGATCCTGAAGATACAAAAGTTGAGTTCATCAGAGTGGTTTTGGAATGGCGTTATTAACTATTTATTCCTAGAATGCATGATAAAATGACTGCATACTCTATTTATTCCTAGAATACCTAGGTTGCACGGGTACGGATACGGGTGCGGAGATGGGTACGGATACGAATATGGGATACTGCATCTCTAAAAAAATAGGATACGGATACGTGTAATGATTAAACAATATAATATATAAAAATAATTCTTTTTCTCAAAAATCTAGGCACTAAATCTTAATATTATGAAAATAACTAAGAAAATTAGAATGAAAACAATTCAAACATCTTTTCATAGGTGTATTTTACAATTTTTAAGATGAAAAATAGATAAGCTATGTAAACATGTCTAAAAATTGCCGATCAAGTATTCTCAAGTATCGGACAAGTATCCTACAAGTATCGGTATCCTAGAAGTATCGGATACAGGAAGGTATCGGTGCAACGGAGTAGAATACATGATAAAATGACTAGTATACAATATATACCCAGCTGCAATACGTCAACCGAGCAAACAATTACAAAATGGGACCAATAATGGTGAAACTGCAGTAGGTTGCGGTGATCGATGTCAAACTAGTGATCATATACATGCTTGGAGTTTGCAGCTGCTAAGAGAGCCGCTCCAATACCAGACCCATCTTTTGAATGCTCTATGACTATATTCTTCGATAGTTCTGGCCCTAAACTCTCCCTGACTGCATCATGGAGGTACCTTCTGTATTGCGGATAATTCTCATACAAGCCTCCATCCATTGCCACTACGGTCCTCTTCCCAAATATCGAACCTTTTGTATCCTCTTCCATCTTCTGGAGAACTCCCACTATTCCCGCCCCCGCCAAACGCCCACCCCGTTTCACTATTGTATCACAGACCTCAAGGACGATTTCCCTTGCTATGGTGTTGGAGTCAACCTGATAAACCACAGCAGAAGAAAACATATGATGAACCATTCTATCATGCTTCAATATATGTAGCCTATATCTTATACATTTATCCATTCCCATCCTGACGTGTATCCATTCCCATCCTGACGTGTGACTTGTGAGATAGTTAGTGAAGCAAATTGCAGAGACACCAACAGGACTTCTATTTACAGACTTACCCCAGCGTTATTATATAGAACTGCGCCAACAGCTTCCAAATCACTGGACTTGTCCTGCTGCATTGCGCAAATATGTGGAGTGCTGCAGGCCAAAGTTTTGAAATAATCAATTATCATCATAATTACCAAATATTCAAAGGTTTTAGCAAACCAAGATTTTAACAATTATATGGAAGCAGAATAAAAAGGAATTTGAAACTCAAGAGGAAATAAGATGTTCGAAGATCTGATGAGAGCAAGGGAAAAAAGGTCGAGTGAAAGAGCACAGTGAAGAAGGGCTTTAGTTTGCTTACCTGAGTGAAAAAGGTGTGTACAGTTTCTCTGAGATACTACTGCCAAATAACGAACCTACTTCAGCCATTCTTAGCAGTACTCTTCTCACGATTTCTCCGAGATACATACCTGAAATTGTTTTCTCGAGTATCTGTATCCATGAAACACAAAATCACATTCTGCAATTTAGTTCAGTCTTCAGACAGGACGCTCAGATCAATATTCCATACACATAAATGATAGCACAGGTGCTAGACATGAGCGTACCTGCTCACCAGGGTTGATGCTGGCAGCATCCATTTCTCTATCGAATTCGGTCAATGGAAGTCCAGTTGAGAAGGCTCCCCATTCAGTATTAACTATCTGAGATGAGAAATTCACTAGTCAATCAACTCTTTGATTGCAAATGGAAATGCATAAACTGTCGTATACTTCAGAATAGGTAAGCAGCACATTAAAAGGGAATGCATTATGTCAACTACATAAACAGGAAGAGATTATGGCTCACTGTTGTCCCTGACTGAGAGGCAGGTGCAAGCAGTTTCGGGATTGCATCCGTCCTCTCAACATAACAAGCATTGGTTCCGGTTCCCAAGATCACAGCAACCATAACATCATCATCCCAGTACTTTGCTCCAGCTAATGTTCCCACTGTATCATTAACCTAAGTTGTGCATCAGTAAACTTCCTAGAGCTGTTTAAAATAGTTTGTGGAGAACATCACAATACCAGAGCTGAGACTTGCATATCAAGTCCTTGCCTCTCCATTGCTTCATTTAAACAAGCCACTACATCTTTTCCTGCCTGCAGAGATTTTAAAAGCATCCTAGATTAGTTTTCTTGATTCTTTTGACATGTACGATTGATGCAATGATTCAGTTTGTTTCACTAGCACTGGAAAACATCAGGGAATCAAGATTCAGAAAAACACGAACCGTTCCAGAGACTGAAAAACCCTTGGTCCACTTGATGAGGATGCCGGAATCAATTGATGTTTGCTTGACAGGAAAGGAGAATGTGAACCCCAGTTCCCTCTTCCTTCCTCGCGTAAGGTGAAACTCTCCGCTCTCTTTCTCCACAAATTTTACCAAACCGGAGGCAATGAAGTCGAAGAGTTCCTGCTAATATACCCTTTTAATCAACTGCACAACTAAGGGCAAAACTCAATCGAACATTCATCCTAACACATTCATCCAAACTGACCTCAGAGGTACCTGACATCAAGTCTTGTGGGATCGAGACTTGTTCGAATTCAGTGGCGATCACACGCTGATCTTTACCCCCTAATTGCACTCTCAACACCCGGAAATTCGTCCCTCCCAAATCTAATGCATAGAACAACCCTTCCTCATTCCTTTAACACCAAAACCATTTCACAAAAAATCAAATTTTCTGTTCTCTGACAAAACATTAATTCATCACCTGCTTAATCTTTAAGCTAGCACTTAACTTTTTTATATTGCTAGCTAGTATAATCATAAACAACATATGTATGAGCATAATTTGATCAATCACCTCACTATTTATAAATTGTAAATTAACACATAGCAAAACTAAAATCACTAGCTTCTACTAAAGTATTAATGTAGTGATTTTTGCAAGCATATAAGAACATACCCAGTTGGGAAAGTGTCAACATAGCTAAGAATCATCTTGAGATCACTGCCACCATCAAAAGCAAGCCCACCTCTCATATCACTGTTCATGGCGTCTGCCACGTGGCGCATTACAGGGAGAGGAGTTGCACACTCCATTTTTAAATTGGTCAAGATTGGAGTTATTACAGAGGAGAGAGACTCAGATCGAACGGCCATTATTGGCTGGAGGGTTATGCTTCTCTTTGATGATCTTGTGTAGCAGAGTGGTGATCGTGATCCAATGGCTGTTAATGCTGGTTGTATTACTGCCATGGTTGAACAAGCGTTAAGATCGAGGTGTTTGGAGATGGTGGAAAGAGTTTGGTTTGAGATAGTGGAGTGTGAGGTTGATGAGTTCAACTAGGAGAGAGAAAAATGGTGGTGTGATTGGTGATTAATTTCACGAGCTGTATTATTGTTCTTGTTGGGGAAGGTCTTCTCTGACTCTGAGCAGTTGGGTTTCAATTTTTAAAAACACTGTTTTTAAGGATATAAAATCTCACTTCCTTTTCAAAAAAAAAGGATCAATTGAGTAATTGACCTGATATTAGAGCATCATTATCCCAAGTCTTGAGAGTCTTAAAATTTGAAAATTTAAGAATCTGTTAGGCAACAATTTTAGGAGTAGTATTTAGTGATTTGACTAGTTAAAACACTACTAATCTTTTATTAAGGTCAAGCTAAACGGTTGAAATATTCGAGTTATAGTGTCCTCCAAAAACACGAATTACAAATAATATAAGCACATTCTACAAAAGAAGTGTATAGATGAGATCACAAAAGAACGTATTTATAGTTGCAATTGTAATATAATGTGTTTATTGATCATGCTTGAATTCATACATCAGTATTTTTATCAAGTAAGTCATTTTAAGGAATCTGACCCTTCATCTGGCAAAGTTTCCAGACTCCATCGAATTTTCCCAGTATCATTGGTAGTTTCTTTACTTGATCTTTGTCTTTAAAATCAAAAGTTCTAAGAGTGACAATTGACACGAGATCATGACAGTATCTCCCCATCTTTATCAATTCCTCACAAGATTCTTTTGACACAGTTGTTCCGTCCAAGAATATGTAGTTGTATAGTGCTTCTTTTGAAGGAACACTTATCTTCTTTCCACAATCTTGTAACAAAGGATTACCGGATCCAAAACTAGGACTTGGTGCATTTGCCGATTGAATGACAATATTTGGCGTCGCAATTCCAAAAGTGCTTAGTAAGACAACAAGTAAAGTAATGTATAAGTTCATGATCAAAAAGTTGTGTGCCTCCATAATATCGATACAAATATTTGTACTTTTTCTTTGATATCAGCCAACTTTGCCAATAATAAGAAACAAGAAAGGGAGTGAAATGTATTGCAATATAAACATTTCTATTTTCTCTATTTATACAACAATCGTTTCAAGAAAACCGACAAACATAGAGAAACTCAACTTCGCATTTACATTTTAAAATGTAAACTTTAAATAATAGTGCTATTAAAATTTTAAAACAACATGGTTTCTTTATTATTATTAATGAACATTTCAGCACTCACGTACAGTTTCTTTTTTGTTGAAAACATCACGTACATATTCTTATTCATCGTATTTGTGACATTGATTAATTTCACATATGACGTAAAGCTTAGCTCTTTTTTCTAACAAAAAATAGTTTAGATTTTTTTTCTTTTTCATTTAATTTTTCATTTTATCATGGCTATAAGAGTGGAAACATTACTTTAATCACAAAAACTTTTATAAGACGATTTTTTTATAATTTTTGGTCAGACGGGGGTCACTTGTCAATGAAACAAGTTTCACTTCTCACCATAAGTGACCTCTATAACTCTAAAAAGTAACCTCAATATTTGAGAGTTGGACTCACACAAAACTTGTTGTACTTTAATTGGTGACATAATTTAAATTCACATACTATATAATGTCATGGAATAATAATTGGATAAATTATTTTATTTTTCTTTTGTATTTCATTGTTTCACTTTTTACGAGCACAAAAACTTGTTTAACACGTATTTATCGTAATTTTTGGTAAGTCGATGGGACTTTTTAGTGGAACAAAGGTCATGACTAATAATAAGTGGTCTCCACATTTCTAAATAGTGACCTTATTTTTCGGTGAGTTGGTCTCAAACAAGACTTGTTCTTTAACGAGTGTTAGTGTATATAGCTAACATGGGTAAATTTTCTACCTTACCGTCTTATTTTCTTTAATCTTAGGGAATGACATTTTAAATTTCTAATTGAACTCTAAGCTAATAAAAAAAATACCCCTCTTAAGAACCTTTTCAAAATCTAGGTTTTTGGCTTCAAACAACTCATAAACACAAAAACTTGTTTAACACGGTCATTTCGAAACTTTTGGTAAGACGATGGTCACTTTATAGTGAAATAATGGTAAATTTTGAATTTTTTTTTAAGGTATTTGAAATACAGTAAGCCTTATGTGAGACCAACTCACAGAAAAAATGAGGTTACTATTTAGAAATGTACGGGTCTTTTAGGGTGAGCACTAAGCAGTGACCCTTGTTTATTGAAAAGTGACCCCCGTTTCACCGACAGTTACACAAAAACCGTCTTATAAAAGTTTTTATGTTTGAAATATAGTTTTGCAAACGATTATGTTGAATAAAGCGGTTTATATAAATTGCATTTTAACAATAAAACTTAATTAAAGTACATGCACAACCACACTCAATGAATTAACCCTCATTGGACATAGAAAGCACTTACGCCGATTGATGACCAACGTTATCCACTCGGTTTTACACTTTTAATTAATCATTTTACCCTTTCAACACGGACAATCAGTGCAACATCAATTCGATTTCTTTTGGATCCAATTTCAGGCTAATTAGATTAAGTATCAACTAATATATGAAGGTTTTTTAAGGTTTGATTAAGACTAATTTGCAATTTTCTTTTAGATTTGGATCAGATTTATCAAGGTCAAGCTAAACGATTGAAATATTCGAGCTATAATTTCCTCCAGAACAACGAATTAGAAATAATATAAGTACATTCTACAAAAGAAGTGTATAGATGAGATCGCAAAAGAACGTATTTATAGTTGCATTTGTAATATAATGTGTTTATTGATCATGCTTGAATTCATACATCGGTATTTTTATCAAGTAAGTCATTTTAAGGAATCTGACCCTTCATCTGGCAAAGTTCCCAGACTCCATCGAATTTTCCCAGTATCATTGGTAGTTTCTTTACTTGATCTTTGTCTTTAAAATCAAAAGTTCTAAGAGTGACAATTGACACGAGATCCTGACAGTATCTCCCCATCTTTATCAATTCCTCACAAGATTCTTTTGACACAGTTGTTCTGTCCAAGAATATGTAGTTGTATAGTGCTTCTTTTGAAGGAACACTTATCTTCTTTCCACAATCTTGTAACAAAGGATTACCGGATCCAAAACTAGGACTTTGTGCATTTGCCCATTGAATGACAATATTTGGCGTTGCAATTCCAAAAGTGCTTAGTAAGACAACAAGTAAAGTAATGTATAAGTTCATGACCAAAAAGTTGTGTGACTCCATAATGTCGATACAAATATTTGTACTTTTTCTTTGATATCAGCCAACTTTGCCAATAATAAAAATCAAGAAAGGGAGTGAAATGTGTTGCAATATAAACATTTCTATTTCCTCTATTTATACAACAATCGTTTCAAGAAAACCGACAAACATAGAGAAACTCAACTTCGCATTTACTTTTTAAAATGTAAACTTCAAATAATAGTGCTATTAAAATTTTAAAACAACATGGTTTCTTTATTATTATTAATGAACATTTCTGCACTCACGTACAGTTTCTTTTTTGTTGAAAACATCAAGTACAGATTCTTAGTCATTGTATTTGTGACATTGATTAATTTCACATATGACGTAAAGCTTAGCTGTTTTTCTAACAAAAAATTGTTTAGATTTTTTTTTTCTTTTTCATTTAATTTTTCATTTTATCATGGATATAAGAGTGGAAACATTACTTTAATCACAAAAACTTTTATAAGACGGTTTTTTTATAATTTTTGGTGAGACGGCGGTCACTTGTCAATGCAACAAGTTTCACTTCTCACCATAAGTGACCCCTATAACTCTAAAAAGTAACCTCAATATTTTGGGAGTTGGTCTCACACAAAAACTTGTTGTGCTTTAATTGGTGACATAATTTAAATTCACATACTATATAATGTCATGGAATAATAATTGGATAATAAATTATTTTATTTTTCTTTTGTATTTCATTGTTTCACTTTTTACGAGCACAAAAACTTGTTTAACACGTATTTATCGTAATTTTTGGTAAGTCGATGGGACTTTTTAGTGGAACAAAGGTCATGACTAATAATAAGTGGTCTCCACATTTCTAAATAGTGACCTTATTTTTCGGTGAGTTGGTCTCAAACAAGACTTGTTCTTTAACGAGTGTTAGTGTAGATAGCTAACATGGGTAAATTTTCTACCTTACCGTCTTATTTTCTTTAATCTTAGGGAATGACATTTTAAATTTCTAATTGAACTCTAAGCTAATAAAAAAATACCCTTCTTAAGAACCTTTTCAAAATCTAGGTTTTTGGCTTCAAACAACTCATAAACACAAAAACTTGTTTAACACGGTCATTTCGAAACTTTTGGTGAGACGATGGTCACTTTATAGTGAAATAATGGTAAATTTTGAATTTTTTTTTAAGGTATTTGAAATACAGTAAGTCTTATGTGAGACCAACTCACAGAAAAAATGGGGTTACTATTTAGAAATGTACGGGTCCTTTAGGGTGAGCACTAAGCAGTGACCCTTGTTTATTGAAAAGTGACCCCCGTTTCACCGACAGTTACACAAAAACCGTCTTATAGAAGTTTTTATGTTTGAAATATAGTTTTGCAAACGATTATGTTGAATAAAGCGGTTTATATAAATTGCATTTTAACAATAAAACTTAATTAAAGTACATGCACAACCACACTCAATGAATTAACCCTCATTGGACATAGAAAGCACTTACGCCGATTGATGACCAACGTTATCCAAACGGTTTTACACTTTTAATTAATCATTTTACTCTTTCAACACAGACAATCAGTGCAACATCAATTCGATTTCTTTTGGATCCAATTTCAGGCTAATTAGATTAAGTATCAACTAATATATAAAGATTTTTTTAAGATTTGATTAAGACTAATTTGCAATTTTCTTTTAGATTTGGATCAGATTTATCAAGGTCAAGCTTAACGATTGAAATATTCGAGCTATAATTTTCTTTAAAAAAATGAATTACAAATAATATAAGCACATTCTACATAAGAAGTGCAAAGATCAAATCGTAATAGAGTGTATTCATAGTTGCGTTTGTAACATAATGTGTTTATTGATCATGCTTGAGTTCATACATCAGTTTGCCATGTATGTCATTTTAAGGAATCTGACCCTTTGTCTGGCAAAGTTCCCAGACGCCATCGAATTTTTCCAATATCGTTGGTAATTTTTTTACTCGATGTTTATCTTTAAAACCAAATCCAAGAGTCACAATTGATACGAGATCATGACAATATCTCCCCATCTTTATCAATTCCTTGCAAGATTCTTTTGACACAGTTGTTCCGTCCAAGAATATGTAGACGTATAGTGCTTCCTTTGAAGGAACACTTATCTTCTTTCCGCAATCTTGTAACAAAGGATTACCGGATCCAAAACTAGGACTTGGCGCATTTGCCGATTGAATAACAATATTTGGCATCGCAATTCCAGAAGTGCTTAGTAAGACAACAAGTAAAGTAATGTATAAGTTTATGACCAAAAAGTTGTTTGACTCCATAATGTCGATACGAATATTTGTACTTTTATTTCTTTGATATCAGTCAACTTTGCCAATAATAAGAAATAAGAAAGGTAGTAAAGTATTGTTGCAACATAAACATTTCTATTTCCTCTATTTATACAACAATCGATTCAAGAAACCGACAAAAATAGAGAAACTCAACTTCGCATTTACTTTTTAAAATATAAACTCCAAATAATAGCGCTATTAAAATTTTAAAACAACATGGGTTCGTTATTATTATTAAGCACTCACGTACATTTTTTTTTTTGTTGTTGAGAACATTACGTACAGGTTTTTAGTCATTGCATTTGTGACATTGATTAATTTCACATATGACGTGTACCTTAGCTCTTTTTTCTAACAAAAAGAATTTAGATTTTTTTCTTTATCTTTTCATTTTCCATTTTATCATGGATAAGAGTGGAAATATTACTTTAGTTGGTGACATAGTTAAATTCACATATTAAATAATCTCATGGATTAATAATTGGATAATAAATTATTTGATTCTTCTTTTGTATTTCATTGTTTCACTTTTTACAAGCATAGAAACTTGTTTAAGACGTTTTTATCGTAATTTTTGGTAAGTCGAGGGGACTTTTTAGTGGAACAAAGGTTATGACTAATAATAAGTGGCCTCCACATTTCTAAATATTGACCTCATTTTTCGGTGAGTTGGTCTCAAACAAGACTTGTTCTTTAACGAGTGTCAGTGTAGATCGATTGCTAACATGGGTAAATTTTCTACCTTACCGCCTTATTTTCTTTAACCTTAGGGAATGACATTTTAAATTTCTTATTGAACTCTAAGGTAATCAAAAAATACTCCTCTTAAGAACCTTTTCAAAATCTAGCCTTTTGGCTTCAAACAACTAATAAACACAAAAACTTGTTTAACACAGTCATTTTGGAACTTTTGGTAAGACGCGGTCACTTTTTAGTGAAAAATTTGTAAATTTTGAAATATTGTTTTTGTGTAGGGTATTTGAAATACAGTAAGTCTTGTGTGAGACCAACTCACAGAAAAATGGGGTCACTATTTAGAAATGTAGGGATCACTTATGGTGAACAATGACCATTGTTTTATTGAAAAGTAACCACCGTCTCACCAAAAATTACATAAAGACCGTCTTATAGAAGTTTTTGTGTTTGAAATATAACTTTGCAAACTATTAATGTTGAATAAAGCGGTTTATATAAATTGTATTTTAAAAATAAAAATAAAATAAAGTCCATGCACAACCACACTCAATGTATTAATCCTCATTGGACATAAAAAGCACTTACGCAGATTCATGATCAACATCATCCACTCGGTTTAACACTTTTAATTAATCCTTTTACCCTTTCAATACGGACAATCAGTTCAACATCAATTCGATTTCTTTTGGACCTAATTTCAGGCTAATTAAATTAAGTATCAACTAATAAATAAAGGTTTTTTTTAAGGTTTGATTAAGATTAATTTGCAATTTCCTTTTAGATTTGAATCAACTTTATCAAAGTCAAACTAAACGAATAAACGATTGAAATATTCGAGCTATAGTGTCCTCCAATAAAACGAACTACAAATAATATAAGCAAATTCTACAAGAAGTGCAAAGATTAGATCGCAGTAGAACGTATTTATAGCTGCGTTTGTAACATAATGTGTTTATTGATCATGCTTGAATTCATACATCAGTATTTTTACCAAGTAAGTCATTTTAAGGAATCTGACCCTTCGTTTGGCAAAGTTCCCAGACGCCATCGAATTTTCCCAATATCGTTGGTAATTTTTTTACTTGATCTTTATCTTTAAAATCAAAAGTTCTAAGAGTCACAATTGACACGAGATCATGACAGTATCTCCCCATCTTTATCAATTCCTCGCAAGATTCTTTTGGCACAGTTGTTTCGTCCAAGAATATGTAGTTGTATAGTGCTTCTTTTGAAGTAACACTTATCTTCTTTCCACAATCTTGTAACAAAGGATTACCGGATCCAAAACTAGGACTTGGTGCATTTGCCGATTGAATGACAATATTTGGCATCGCAATTCCAAAAGTGCTTAGTAAGGCAACAAGTAAAGTAATGTATAAATTCATGACCAAAAAGTTGTGTGACTCCATATCAGCCAACTTTGCCAATAATAAGAAATAAGAAATGAAGCGAAGTAGTATTGCAACATAAACATTTCTATTTCCTCTATTTATTCAACAATCGATTCAATAAAACCGACAAACATAAAGAAACTCAACTTCCAATTTACTTTTTAAAAAGCAAACTCTATTTAATAGTGCTATTAAAAGTTTAAAACAACATGGTTTCGTTATTATTAATAAACGGAATTGCTTAACGTAAATTTTAAATTACTAAACGCATATTTTGTACTTCCCACTATACCCTTTTCATTTAGAATGATATTTCCTTCCTCTTGTTCTTTTCCTCTCAAATCTTTATACTCCGACTATCTTTCGCACTTTCATCGGTAAAAAAATCTAAATTAAATCACTAACTCTCATGAATTACACATATGATAGTGACAATGATTTGACGCAATTAATGATGATGTACAAATATTAATTAGATTTAAAAAGTTTCTTCATTATTCATTGATTTGGGGTTTTCGGTTCTGAACTCTAGTGGCAGGAGGGTGGAGATAGGAATCCGTGGCCAAGGTGGTGGGTTGGGCAGGGCAGAAGGTACGTCGGCTTAAGGATGAGGGGAAGTTTTCAATGCTATGTGTGATCTGTGAGGGGGTTTTACGGTTAGGGTTTATGTTTAGTTTGAAGTTGTTTCTTTTTTTACATTTATGTAACATGAATTGAAAATTTAATGGATAATGACTATTGGTGTTAGTTGTTAATGGAAATCAATGGGGATTATAAAGGTTTAAGGAATTGCGATCAATGGGGATTATGAAGGTTCAAGGAGTTTTGTCTAAGTTCATTGTACAATAGAATAATGGTTGAATGTAAAAGATAACTGTTAGTTGTGCTAGGTCCTGTTGTTCTTGGTTAAGGTGAAACTTCCTTATATTTTCCCCAATCGTCAATTCAATATGATCTTCACCTCCCCTCAAACAAGTAGCAACCATCCTGCAAGCAAATTTTCAATGGCTGATGCAGTGCTGCCAAGTTAAACGCATAGAGGAGTGAATTGAGAGAGAACAGATGGAGAGAGAAAATGGGTTAGAAGTTTGGTAAGGGTATTCAGGGAAAAAGCTATTTGCGCTTAATAAATGAGCGAAGTTACAAAATGACCAACTTGAGGAACTTTTGTGATAGACTAAAATTAGAACAAATAAAGAAAACAAGAAAAAAGATTCTTTAGATATGTACGAGCATTTAGCATGAGTAGAGGTATTGTATCCATTCACGAATTTGTCGGTTTTTACAAAGATTATCATCACCATGCTCGTTGAAGTACCACCCAAATATATAGAAATATAGAAATAAAAACTATAGAAATATAAACTTTTGAAGATATAAGAAAAAGGGAATCGAGAAAACACCATCAGAGAATACTCTAAAGGGTATAGTGGTGGTAGAAATTGGAGTTGAGGAGTTAGTCGAGATGGCAAGCTCCTCATTCGAATTCCCGGGAGATTTGGGTTCGAGTCTACCCATCAATCACTAGTGAGGATTTATCCCCTCTCCCCCCTTCTAATGGGCTCCTTACCAATTAAGAAAAAAAAGAATAGTGGTGGTAGAAACTAATTCTTATAGCTCATGTTTTGATTAAAGATCTTGTGAGTCTTGTGATATTGTGGTAGAGATAAAAAATAGGAATATTAAGTTGGGTTTTGATTTTTCAAGACTCTCATCTCACTTCATAGTTGGCCTTTTGTTTACTATTATATCGATATCAAAATTGAGTAAAACAAAAAAGTAACAAATCTAATAGCCAAGATGAAAAGAAAAAAATAAAAATAAAAAGTACCAAAATTAGCTTGCAATGAAATTAAAAGAGATATTTACCAAAATTTGAAAAAGGAAAAAGCTAAGAAATTAATCAAAATTGCATATTTTGTTTGTAATATACAATCACTCAGTGGCTGTGTAGACGATCGACTCAAATGAAAAGTTTCTTGAAGGAGATGTATTGGAGGGTCAATTCTAACATACATTTCTTGGTCGAAAACGATGTACTTTGGTAATAATCTCTACTGTGGAAGATGATAAGTGAGTTAGTGACGAATGCAGAAATGATTTTTGTTGGAGCGAGGGTAAAAGTTAGGAAACAATTGAACTGGTAATAGAGAAAAATCTCTAAAAATTTTTAATTATCACTAATTTTACGAAACTCGGTCATCAAGATTCAAGACAACAATTGTGGGGGCTGAATTTTTTTTTTTTTTTTTTGGAGTGAAGATTCAAGATTCAAGACAACAAACATAGCCTCGTGTGTTGAAAGTTTATTTCTATACCTGATGGCTGGTGTTCTGCTGACTTGACTTTCTGGTGTCTTACTCCCATAATTATGCTTAGATGATTAATACTCCCCAAGGAACTAAGGAAGGTGTTGGATTACCAAAATACTAACCAAAAAAAAAAAAAAAAAAATACAAAAAAAATAGAAAAGAAAAATGAGAAAGAAAGCTGATGGGCCATAGCATAAGGGGATCCATATGAGTATATTAGTGACACAAGGAGAAGCCAAGTATCTGTTTACTATACTTCATTTGTAAACCCAACAGTATTCTTCTCTCTCTAAAATGAAGTACTACTTCGTAGTTCGTACTAGGAGTGCAAATGAGCCGATACACTCGCGGCGAGCAGTTCGTGAATATACTCAATCAAAACTCATTCGATAATAAACGAATCGAGTACGAACATCAATTCAAGGCTCATGAGCTGAACATGAGCACTCCCCTACTTGACTCGTTTAATAATTCCATGGGATATATTGCCTTCAAAATTAGTGTGCTCGCCGAAACCAAAAAAAAAAAGGGTGCTCGCAAGCAGTTCGTGAACGATTCGGTCAAAACTCGTTTAAAACACGCTCGCTAAGAAACAACCCGAGCACAAGCACTAATTGCAATACTCAACTTGGCTCGACCCGTTTGCACCCCTACTTCGTACAAGTACAACTTAGTCCAAAATAAAAAATGTATATAAATTTATTTTAGTGTAAATTCGTTTCCGGTGCCTTCAGGTTTGGGAAAATTCTTTTAAGGTGCCACCAGGTTTAACTAATCCGCCTCAAATGTCCTGAGGTTTCAAAATGTTTTCTTTCGCATACCAATGACCGTACTCTGTTACATACCCATTACATTTCCGTCAATTTTTTAACCACGTGAATATTACTAGCTAGCTAGTCCACAATTGATTGCACTAAACAACTTGAAAATTACGTAACTGACCCTAATTTAAAAAATATCAATAAAATTTGTACTAAATTATTATGTTGATCAAATTACCCTTATTTGTAGTTATTTTGTTCTTTTGTTCTTTTTTTTTTTTTTTTTTGGTAGCTTAAAGTTTCATAAAATTCAACTATCTTGAACAAATATAAAACTGAAAATTTTTGAAAACATTTTTGGGGGGTGGGTTATGTGACTGATAAGTTCTTGGCTTCCTTCGTACCCTTCTTTTTCTTCTCTAGACCATTTATTTTATTTTTTTATTATCTAGCTCACTTCAATTTGCTAAAAGAGGGAAAATCGTGAAGTTAGAATTTTTGGAACTTTTAAGTTTCCCCCGCCCAAGACAACATTGGCACGTCATTATCATTTAACGGAATTGTGACGGAGTCGGTCATTGGTATGCGGAACTTTTGTTTTAGAAATGTCATGGCACCTTAGGCGGATTAGTTAAACCTGGTGGCACCTTAAAAGAATTTCATCAAACCTGATGGCACCGAAAACGAATTTACACTTTATTTTATTTTTAAATGATGAACCAAAGAGGCAAAGATGGTGTAAGTTGCTGTTGGGCTTACAGGTGAAGGGTCGTGGTCCTATAGCTGCCGAATCTGAAGGCCCCACAATTAATTTCCTAAGACTGATCAAATGAAGAGAAAGAGGGCCATTCTATTCCCCAAACCCATTTGGCCTAACCCACCATTTTACACCTTCCTATTAACAGAATTCCAGTGAAGTGGACGCCAAGAAACGAAGCTTTTATTTTCTTCATATTTCTCTTCTCATTTCCTCTCTTACTACTCTATTTCTCTCTATTCTTATTCTCAACCCCATTTCTTTCCACTTTCTTTCAACTAACAACCCTTTCTCTATATTAAGGAAATCTTTGGTGCATTCCTTGATTATATTGCCATCTCACTAACACTTAATCTTGTTGGAGTATCCCTCCTACATGGAGGAAGAGCCCAATTAATTTGGGTTATATTTACTTACCATATGGGTTATCCATATGATGTTTAAGTGAAGGGCAATTTCGTATATTCACTCACAAGTGGCTTCCCTTATAAGCCAAAAGGTTAGAAGGGCTGAGGGCAAGAGAGAGAAAGCCTAGACACTCAAAAAAAAATCAGGAGAAAAGTCTAGAAGAGAAGAGGAGAGAGAGAAGAGGAGCCACCCACGAATTTTGGTGCTGGCAGCCCAGAAATCCGCCCCGATCGACGACCAAACGAACTCCGATCGTCGCGAGATTTTAGCACGTTGTTCCTGACATCCCCTTCTTCAAATCCAACGGTCAGAATTT
Organism: Tetragonia tetragonoides; assembly: GCA_038025085.1. Classification (NCBI taxonomy): domain Eukaryota; kingdom Viridiplantae; phylum Streptophyta; class Magnoliopsida; order Caryophyllales; family Aizoaceae; genus Tetragonia; species Tetragonia tetragonoides. The sequence goes on from CM076153.1 coordinate 37,967,750, forward strand.
CATTTGGAGCTCTCTAAGTCAGTTTTCTAAATTCAGCTCTTATTTTATACGAAATTGTATTTCCACTCTTTTGGGTGATGATTTGGGAGACTTGTTGTGCCAAGGTTGATCCTTGATGATTGTGAATACCTCTAGTTGATCTAGGGAAGAACTATTGTTGTACCCACTTGTTAATTTGTTGATTAGTGGAGGTTTTGGCACCGTTTGTTAACGGTCCCGTGGTTTTTTCCCCACATCGGGGTTTCCACGTAAATCCTTGCGTCTCCTTGTTTATTTACTGTTTTTTGGGCTGATTTATAGTTCCATTTGCTGCTGTCATTTTGGTTCAATATTGTTTGGTTGCTTGAATTGGTTATTGCTCATCTTTGCATCACAACCGGGGAAAAAGTCTTTGTTGCTTCCGCTTGTGTATTTGTGTGCTTTCCCCAACATAGTGGTATCAGAGCTTTGGTTAGAGTCATTGTGAATTTGTTGTGTTGTTAAAGATGGATGAAAAATCTGGTGTGCACGGAATGATTAGTTTGAATTCTGGAAATTACTCCGTGTGGAAAACTAAAATGGAGGATATCCTTTATGTGAAGGATTTGTATGAACCAATTTTAAATGCAACCATACCAACTGGTGTTGTTGAAAGTGAGTGGAAAATATTGAACCGTAAAGCCGTTGGAACAATTAGACAATTTGTTGATATGAGTGTCCTCCAACATATTGCCAATGACACGAATGCTTATACTCTTTGGAAGAAACTTGAGACCATGTATGAAAGGAAGAATGCCTTGAGTAAAGCGTCATTGATTAGAAAACTTGTGAAATTGGAATATAAAGATGGTGATAGCATAGTAGTTCACTTGAATGAATTTCAAAGTTTGATTAACAAGTTGTCTGCAATGAAGATGAATTTAGATGATGAGCTGCAGGCATTGCTACTACTTTGCTCATTGCCAGAAAGTTGGGACACTCTATTTGTATCACTTAGCAACTCCGCACCAGAGGGCACGCTGACAATGGAAATTGTCAAAGCTAGTTTGTTGAATGAAGAAACTAGAAGGAAGGAAATGAGTTCCTCCACACAACCAGAGGCTAATGTGACACAAGAATCAAGCAGGGGAAGAAGTAAGACTCGATATCCCCAGCATAGAGACAAGTCCAGGGGGAGATCAAAATCAAAGGGTAAGATCATTTGCCACTATTGTGATAAGCCAGGCCACATTCAAAAACATTGCAGGAAAATGAAGAGAGACAAGTCCAGAGAAAGGAAAGAAAAGGGTGAGACATTCGGGCAACAACAAGAAGAGAAAGATAACAACACCACTGCAATTGCAACAAGTGATGAATTATTTTTTATTGGTGACCATTGCCTAAATCTAGATAGTGATGATTGTACTTGGGTGATTGACACGGGTGCTTCGTTTCATCTAACCTCGCACCAAGATTACTTCTCATCTTACACCAGCGGTGACTTTGGCTATGTAAAGATGGGGAATGATGGCTCATCCAAGATTGTAGGCATGGGTACAGTGTGTTTGGAGACATCCACAGGTTGCAGTTTGGTGTTGAGAGATGTCCGACATGTTCCAGACATTCGGCTGAATTTGATATCTCCTGGGTTGCTCGATGATGCTGGTTACTCCAGCAACTTTGGTGGTGGAAAGTGCAAGCTTATCAAAGGAAGTTTGATTGTGGCTCGTGGGAGCAAGCAGAGATCCTTGTATGTGATGCAAGCTAAGTTGTACAAAGGAGAAGTACACGCAGTTGATGATTCCTCTAGCGAGTTATGGCACAAGAGACTTGGTCACATGAGTGAAAGAGGTATGCAAATGCTTGCTAAGAAGCAACTCCTTCCTGATGTTCAAGGTATGTCCTTGAAACCCTGTGTTGATTGTTTAGCTGGAAAACAACATAGGGCAGCATTTCATACTCGTCCCCCATCTAGAAGAAAACATGCATTAGATCTTGTTCACACTGATGTATGTTCTATGGATACTAAGTCACATAGCGGTGCACTTTATTTTGTTACTTTTATTGATGATTATTCTAGAAAACTGTGGGCTTTTGTGTTGAAAACCAAAGACCAGGTACTACAGTTTTTCAAGCAGTTCCAGGCCAGAGTTGAGAGAGAAACAGGCCGGAAGCTCAAGTGTGTTAGAGCTGACAATGGTGGAGAGTACAGGGGTCCATTTGAAGAGTATTGCAAAGTACAGGGCATCAGGCTTGAGAAGACAGTTCCCAAGACACCTCAGCTGAATGGACTTGCAGAGAGAATGAACAGAACAATTGAAGAAAGAATTCGATATATGCTCTCTCATGCGAAGCTGCCTAGGATTTTTTGGGCCGAGGCAATGTTTACAGCAGTGTACCTCATCAACCGGTCACCTTCAGTTCCTCTTAATGGAGATGTTCCGCAGAGAGTATGGACTGGTAAAGAGGTATCATTCAGCCACCTGAGAGTCTTTGGGTGCCTTGCATATGTTCATATTCCCAGAGATGAGAGGTCCAAGCTTGATAGCAAGACAAAGCCATGCATCTTCCTAGGGTACTCAGAGGATGAGTTTGGGTACAGATTGTGGAATCCAGTTAGCAGGAAAGTGATTAGAAGCAGAGATGTAGTGTTCTTTGAAGACAAAACCTTTGCAGATTGTGAGAAGAAGAAACAACCAGAGCCTTCTCCTAGTGACAGCGCCAACTCAGATCCAATATTTCCTGAAGTAACTCCTAGAGTTCAAGGGGGAGAACAACAGGAAGATGGCAATGATGATCATAACAGTGATGATGGTGATGATGTTCAGCCACCACCAGATCATACACATGAAGAAGAACCCCATGTACAACCAGAACCACAGTTGAGGAGATCCACCAGAGAGAGACAACCTACCTCTAAATATCCAGCAGATGAGTATGTGTTGATGACCGACGGGGGAGAACCTGAAAGCTACGAGGAGGCTATGTCACATGAGCACTGCAAGGAGTGGTATAATGCCATGCAAGATGAGATGAAATCCTTGCATGAGAACCACACATATGACTTAGTGGAGTTGCCTAAGGGCAAGAGAGCACTCAAGAACAAATGGGTGTACAGACTGAAAACTGGAGAAGATGGTTCACCACCTAGGTACAAGGCACGTTTGGTGGTGAAAGGCTCAGGTCAAAAGAAAGGCATAGACTTTGAAGAGATTTTCTCTCCAGTTGTAAAGATGTCTTCTGTTAGAGTTGTTCTTGGCTTAGCTGCTAGCATGGATTTGGAGGTGGAACAACTTGATGTGAAGACTGCTTTCCTCCATGGTGACTTAGAGGAGGAAATCTACATGGAGCAACCAGAAGGTTTCCAAGAGAAGGGAAGTGAGAAGCTTGTATGCCGTTTGAAAAAGAGTTTATATGGCTTGAAACAAGCACCTCGACAATGGTACAAGAAGTTTGAGTCTTTCATGAAAGACCACAGTTTCCACAAGACACATGCAGATTCATGTGTGTTTGTGAAGCATTACGCCGGAGGTGATTTTCTCATTCTCTTGCTTTATGTGGATGACATGTTGATTGTTGGACAGGATAAGGAGAAGATTGCCAACCTGAAGAGTGCCTTGAGCAAGTCCTTTGCAATGAAGGACCTTGGCCCTGCAAAGCAAATTTTGGGCATGCGTATCTCTCGTGATAGGAAGAACAAGAAGATATGGCTATCACAAGAGAGTTACATCCAGAAGCTGCTAGAGAGGTTCAAGATGGACAAAGCTAAACCCGTGAGCTCGCCACTTGCAGGTCACATGAAGCTAAGCTCCAGCCAGTGTCCTACAAGTGAGAATGACAAGAAAGAGATGATGACGGTGCCTTATGCATCCGCCGTGGGGAGTTTGATGTATGCCATGGTATGCACTAGGCCAGACATTGCACATGCCATTGGGGTTGTTAGCAGGTTCATGTCTAATCCTGGTAAGGAGCATTGGGCAGCAGTAAAGTGGATCATGCGGTATCTCAGAGGTACTTCTAGAGTGTGTTTATGCTTTGGTCCCGGACAACCTGTGTTAGATGGCTACACAGATGCTGATTTGTCGGGTGATATTGATGCTAGTAAGTCTACCTCCGGATACTTGATGACATTTGCAGGGGGAGCTGTTTCATGGCAATCAAAATTGCAAAAGTGTGTTGCTCTATCTACCACAGAATCTGAGTATATGGCAGCGGTTGAAGCTGGCAAGGAGTTTATTTGGATGAGAGATTTTCTAGAGGAGTTGGGTTTGAAACAAGACAAGTACCCTCTTTATTGTGATAGTCAAAGTGCCATCCACCTTGCCAAGAATGCAGCCTACCATTCCCGAACGAAACACATACGGAGGAGGTATCATTGGATTCGAGAAGCGGTAGAAGACAAGTCATTTGAGCTTGTGAAGATTCACACCGATCTCAACGGATCGGACATGTTGACGAAGGCCTTGCCTAAGGAGAAACTTCTTGTTTGTAGAAAGATTGCGGGCTTGGTCGAGCCCCCCATGTAGGAGTGAGGGGGAGATTTGTTGGAGTATCCCTCCTACATGGAGGAAGAGCCCAATTAATTTGGGTTATATTTACTTACCATATGGGTTATCCATATGATGTTTAAGTGAAGGGCAATTTCGTATATTCACTCACAAGTGGCTTCCCTTATAAGCCAAAAGGTTAGAAGGGCTGAGGGCAAGAGAGAGAAAGCCTAGACACTCAAAAAAAAATCAGGAGAAAAGTCTAGAAGAGAAGAGGAGAGAGAGAAGAGGAGCCACCCACGAATTTTGGTGCTGGCAGCCCAGAAATCCGCCCCGATCGACGACCAAACGAACTCCGATCGTCGCGAGATTTTAGCACGTTGTTCCTGACATCCCCTTCTTCAAATCCAACGGTCAGAATTTCATTTGGAGCTCTCTAAGTCAGTTTTCTAAATTCAGCTCTTATTTTATACGAAATTGTATTTCCACTCTTTTGGGTGATGATTTGGGAGACTTGTTGTGCCAAGGTTGATCCTTGATGATTGTGAATACCTCTAGTTGATCTAGGGAAGAACTATTGTTGTACCCACTTGTTAATTTGTTGATTAGTGGAGGTTTTGGCACCGTTTGTTAACGGTCCCGTGGTTTTTTCCCCACATCGGGGTTTCCACGTAAATCCTTGCGTCTCCTTGTTTATTTACTGTTTTTTGGGCTGATTTATAGTTCCATTTGCTGCTGTCATTTTGGTTCAATATTGTTTGGTTGCTTGAATTGGTTATTGCTCATCTTTGCATCACAACCGGGGAAAAAGTCTTTGTTGCTTCCGCTTGTGTATTTGTGTGCTTTCCCCAACACTCTCTCCGTCTCTCGTACCGCCAATGGCGAGTGGAGATGGTGTCGTGGTGAACCGAAGGGCGGAGATCGATACTCGAGCTCCTTTCAGGTCTGTCAAAGAGGCTGTTTCCTTGTTTGGGGAGAGAGTTCTAGCAGGGGAAGTTTATGCAGGAAAGCTTAATAAAGAGGTACATGTATTTCTTAGCTATGACTTTTTTATGTTTTGTAGTTTTGTTCTTATGATATGCTTTATCCTATCATTATCAGCCATGATTTTGACCTTATTAATTAGCTTTAGTCACTCATTTTCTTTGTAATTACCTTTTGAAGTAACTATGGATGTTGATTAGTACTTGTTTGATATTGACTCTTTTTTCTTTTCATTTCGTTTCTTTTTTCCTTATCAAAAAGAGCGGGGTTGCAAGTGAATAACGTTTTCTTTTTAAGTTATTTTCGACTTACGATTCAAGTCCCTCCAAACTCGCACTATCTGTTGGATTTCGATTGTGTAAAGAAGTTAAGTTGAGTTTCAGATGCTATATGAGTTCCCCTAAACGAAGAAAGAAAGGGAAAGGGACTACAATAGGCTTATTACATTTAGTACATACATGAACTGGATTATTTTGGTGCCAAATTAGATTAGTTACTCAATTTCAATGTAACACTTCCATTTTCGTTTTTGATCGGATTACAACCCTTTCAAACCAACACTTCGGCTCCGTTTGGTTGGGGTGAAAACAATTTTCTTGGAAAACAGTTTTTCCATTTTCCGTTGTTTGGTTTACAATGAGAAGGAAAATGATTTTCAGGGGGAAAAGCATTTTCACCTCTATAGGTGTAAATGTTTTCCCTTCAAAATGAAGGGAAAACGGTTTTTCGTTGGTGGGATATTGTGTCTCCGAAACACTAATTGTGCACTTGATCATCGGGTTTGGTTGTTGGGACTTCGGATCATAAAAATAAACTCGCACCCAACTTGATTGGGCCTCGGGCCGAACTTTCGGGTCACTTTCTCAATATTGTTTTTTTTCTTCAAATAGGTATAATTTTTGACTCCGATATGCGTTTGAGGTGATTTTTTTTTTCGAATCCACCTAACTATTCGAGATCGACGCAACTATGTTAGTAGATTTTATTCTTTATAAAAAAAAGTTATTTTAGGAAAATTGTTTTCTGTTGTAACCAAACAACGGAAAATGTGAACGGAAATACATTTTACACTGAAAATGATTTTCAGCTGAAAATACTTTTCAGTTGAAAACAATTTTCCGTCCAACCAAACAGAGCCTTCATGTTACAATCATTTCATGAAATTCACTAACAACAAGATATAGAGATCACTAGAATTAGAACGTGTTTGGGAGTTGTAGAACGAAAGGGAACTCAAACCATACATCCGAAGCCGTTAATGCTCAATTTTCATGGTTTATGACTGTGCTACTATCCAAATTTTGTGTCAAAAACTAGAGTGATTAGGAAACATCCATTCACCATTATTGCTAGTAGTGTAACTAATAGTATTCCCCAAATTTGGCAAGAGAACCCCTTAAAAGTAGAATGAAGTATGAATAAAGTAACTGAAACACAAATTGTTTATATATGAAAAGACTATTTGATCGAACTTATGAACGTTACAGAGCCTGCTTTACCAGGGAATCGAACTCTTTGGCTTCTAATGAAGAAATCGGTATAGCATGCTTCTACTGTAATACTCATTCACTAAACAAATAAAATACAATTATTTGTTTGTGATATAGTACTAGCACAAGCTTGAGCTCCAACCACGCAACATAAAAATACTGCACTTCACATTCCCAAGCACCTATTTTTTTGACAGTAACATACATCACAAATTTATAAACCTGACCATCATAAACCATTCAAAAGAAAAAAATAAAAAGAAAAAAAATAAGCAAAGAAACTAGATCAATAACCACCACCCAGTATGTATTGGGAAGGACTTGATATACGCAGCCTTACCCCTATCTAGTCGCCTAGCAAAGAGGCTATTTCCGATAAAGAACTAGATCATCCGTATGGCTGTGTCCCGAAATCAAACTCTTCTAGATTGGAGTTTCTGTAGACAACAGAAACATGGCAGCGGTATATAAACCTTAAGTATCTTTAATGGCATCCGAACTTGCGTTGAGTAAAATTTCCAATTATTTCAATATATAGAAGCATCTAAACCAAACAAACACATCGTCTGTACATTCATTCAGATGCACAAGGATACAAGCATCCAACAGGAGCAAGGTAACACAAAGCTAGTGTACATGACAACCGAGTTAGAAGATACAAAACAGAGTCTCCTTAAAGCAAGACAAGAGACAACAGTTATGGCGAACTGCTTATCCTCACTACAGGAAGAACTTGAGAGGTCAAAGAGAGAGCTTCAGGAGCTGAAACTAGAGCGGGAGTCCGAGAAGCAGATGATGGAATTCGAGATCGAGGACCTCAAATTCATTGAGGATCCACCAAAATTTGACATGAGACCACCCCCTAGAAGTGAAAGTGAAGAGGTAAATGATGGGTTACTTGAATTCCAAAAGAAGCGATATGTCACCTTTGCAAATGCACCACCTTTCTCTCAAGTTGTAGTACCTGAAAGGAGCGGCCCGTTGTTGGAGAGGCATCCTTCTCTGAAGAAGAAGAAGAAGCAACCTTTGATACCTTTGATTGGAGGGATATTTTCTAGGAAGAAGAAGGGCTCCGACGTCATCTCTGCCCGAACACCATAAGAGGTCTATGTTTGAACCTTCTCAATTCCAAGCCTCCTAAATGCCTCAATAAACTCATTCCCCCCCCCCCTTTTTTTCCATCCACTTTTGCCTCTCTTTGATTTCTGTATAATCTCCTTTCTTTTTTCTTTTAAATGTATAATTATATACCAGTATAAGAATTCCCAAGGATGAGCATGTAAGGGGTATCCCATAAAGATTGTGCAGATTGGAGTAGCTAAGAGTTTATAAGTAAAACTACATAATGCGACCTTGTAATCCTTAACCTTTTCTTTTTTCCAACTTCAGAATACATATTCATATATTTAACAGGTACCAAGCATAAACACCTATCAGTATTTCTAAGCATGTAGATACTGGGAAAAAACAATTGAAAAATTCCAAACACGGAAAACTAATGCTGTAGGGAATGTACACACCGATACCTGAAAGCACTGGAGTCTGGAAGCATTACTAAGATAGGCATTCATTGAAGTTTTCTTGTTTATAGTCATCAGAAGAAAGCTAAGTCAGATATTGCTGCGGTAAAGGATCATTACATCCGAGAAAAGTTGCTACAAGTCCAAGACGTTACACGTTGAGATAACAGAAATTTCCCAAACTAAAACAAGAAATACTACTCCATAGTTATTCCAAATGAATCAAACTACTGAAGTAGTGCTTTCACAGAGAATGTAGCAACAACTAGCACGTAGAAAACAAAAATTCCTATGTCTATTTTTGAAAATAATGTAGGAGAAGATGTTGGTTCCAGGAACGAAGTCTCAAATATGCAAGTATATGAGTATTGAACTAGTACATAGGGTTTAAATTATTTCGATAAAATGATGTACTATAACTACTCTTTTGAACCTGGTATGCAAATTACGTTTTTACAAACCCCTTCAACTCAAAACTAAAAAAAAAAGAGCATACTCCATTCCAAATCATTGATGATTCAGAACCCTTTTCACCATATCTTATCCACAGTGCAATGCAAAGCCCATAAGACCACAATAAGGTTCCGAAATCTTAAAAAAGGCAGCTAGTATCTCCAGCTTGCATCTACGACACAACACTTTGCTGTCTAAAGGCATTTATCTTAAGATGAGGTAAAGACCTTGTCTTCCCTTTTTAAAATCATCGAGCAAAAGATGACAATTTATGGCAATCAACCTTTCCAACACCTTGCTCCACAGCAGTAAACAAATTGATATTCCAACTCCAAGGAAATTGCCAAAGATGATAAGCTATAACTGATTCATCTTACAACCAGACTGAATGATGCCTATAAACTAACTATGGATCTTCTAAATAATGCAAGCTAAAATTCAAAAATCATGTTCATCAGAACAAGCCACAGAAACTTATAAACATTGTGGTATAAAATGCCATGTTTGGAAACGACAATGTAAAATTTGAAGCTAGAACCTTCTGCATGAAAGGCCTTAAGATTCATCGATTAGAGACTGCAACTGATCTTTGAAGGATGAAGTTTTGTCAGCCTCAACAGCCAACACTAGTCCCATCTGCTGGTAATTTCTTAGCTGCAGCATTAAATTTTGACAACAAACAAGCCAAGTACAATCAATGACAAGAACCTCGGTGAAACATAGTGCAAAGAGACGACTGCCAAGACAACACAAGTACATACATATTTACTGTATGATTATGATCAAGTTCGATAGGAAGATTGCTATATTGGCAAATGGACCAGCAGTTACATTGGCAAATGGCACATCTTAAAACCATGGACCAGCATTTGTTATAGGCGTTAATACAAAAGTTAAAAGATCACGTGACGTAACTCTAAACTAAAGCAAGGGCATGATCTTTCACTTGTTGATCGGAAAAGCAGGAAATCACATATAAAGAGTATATCACAGGAGAGAGTTGTTTTAAGAGTCTCAATTACCTCATGAACTGGTATCTGCTCAGTTTTTAACTTGAAAGTAATGGACCATAAGGAAAGCTGAAATGCAATAAAGAATTCATTATATAAGTTTTGTGGACATATCTAAAAATGCAAGGTAAGCACCCAAGGACAGGATATGGGAACAAAACCTTGTGTAAAAGCTCTTCTTCCGGCTTCAAATAAATTATGTCCTCATCATTGCTACTGTATGCTTTCCTCTAGAGTAACCAGAAACATTCGAAACAACAAAAACTTCAACATGACTACAGTTTTACAGATCTCTACAATAACACATAACAGTCATAAAGAAGCACAAAATCAAAACAGCTTACAAACCGCACCTTGTATATTTTGGTGATAAGCAAGTAGTGTTTGAAGTGAAATGATTTGCGGAGATCTTCTGTTGGCTGAGTTACAAATCAAAATATGATATTTATAAAGATCAATTGGCATGAAAACGGAAAAAAAAAAAAAAAAAAGAAAAAAAAGAAGAGAAGTATCCGGCAAAATGCAAAGTAATATACATGTTCTCTAACCTCATCTTCTGTGGCCCATGAAATTTCATCAAAAAGACCATTATAAAGATTTGGCAACAGCTGTGGAGGAAGATTCGTCACACGCTGAGACACCAGGAGTCCTACATGCCCAGCCTGGTCTTCTAAAAGATTTTTTAACTCACTAACTAACGGGTTCGTCTGGCATTTATCAAGCACATAGCCCTTAAGTTCAATGAAAGATTTATGATCCTGGCAATCACAAGAACACATCATCATTAATATTCACACATTCAAAGAGAATAGTGAGAAACTGAGAATATCTCGTTCTATATGGTAATATCTAGCGAGTTATATATATATATATACACACACAACAGTTCGTAAATCGTTTAGTTTTGCAACAGGTTCAGTTTTTCCTGCTTATAAGTATCTATAATTCAACACATTTCACGTAAATAGAATGTAGACTACCTTGAGAAAAGCTTACCTTGTATCTTCCCAAGTTCAGGACTGTGAGAAGTGCAAATAAAGCATTATCTTCGTCATCCTCTATCTTGACCACTGTGCCTACAGTTGTCTGGGCTAATATTAACTCAACAAAACCACTCAGATCCCATTCTTTGTCTTCAAGATAGGTCTGAAGCAATAACTTCACCCCATGGAAGTCATCAGGCTTTGGATCAAAGAACTCAAAATCTGCCTGGACAATTTCCTTCAAGAGAGAAAACAGCACCAATAACAAAGACATAAAACAATGGGTTACTAATTCAGCTGGAACTGAATGGATCTGATCCTTACTTGAGATGATTCTTCATCAGATGATTCTGATAGTTGCCCACTCCCTCTCGAAGTGTCCTTTATGGCTCTATCGTCTGAGAATGCATGGTAAACCATTTTTTTTGAAACATGAAAGCAAGGTAGATCAGAACACAAATTTGACGGACTGAAAGAATATAGTCCAACCTGAGATGCAGTATTAGATACCTAACAACTTTGAAGAAGATTTGCTGTGAGGCCTCAAATTAAAAGCATTCGAATTTGAAGCGGTTGCTAATCGAGCAGCGGAACGTGAAAATCGGGAAAATGTGACTGGTTGAGGCACATGGCAATGTCTTACTGGTTTCCGAGGCATCCTTGTTGTTTTATGCACTAATCTGAATTAAGGAAAACATAATGTTACAGGGCTATAGGAGATAACACAATGTTACAGCACTTGTAAATGAAAGGCCGAAAGAATGAAATTTAAAGATGCCTCTTATAAGCAATTGTATTCAACTAAGAAAACTTAAGCAATATCAGGAAAAAAGAATCCTCATACACAAATGTATGCACGGAAGAAACGCTAAGGTGTCATCATTCAGCAAAGAAACTTCCACAGCAAAGCACCGATAGTTACTCATTGATGTACTAGCATATACATGAATATCTGTAGTAGCATGTATATCAAACTGCCATTCTATAAAAATATGCATTGCCTCTCAATGAAGCTCACAACAGCCCAATATTACTACAACATATATATTGCAAACACATACTGGATCCAATCAATTTATGCATGATTTGTCAATGAGGACTAAAAAATCTCATATAATCAACATCTTTTATAGACTCTGTCAGTTAGTTATGCATAAAAGCATCTTTTGTTGAATCAGTACTTTCCAGAGTTCCAACCTTTCCAACATTACATTCACCCAGCAAGACTCTAAGCATAGAATTACATAAGTGGACGTTCATCCTTATTTGAAGATCTACATTTCTGTATAATTTAATATCTCGCTCATGTTCACCTTTCTAGCATTTAAGGAGATGTTGGAAAACAACCTCCTATTTTCTCAGATGGAAGTTGCATACAGTTAGATGTCAATCACATTATGTCAAGAGTTTGCAGAAATCAGCGGACAACCAAACATGAGCATATTTTCAGCCAAAGATGAAAAATCATATACCATAGTTTTCTTTTTTATATATGCTTTCAAAAGTCCCAAAATTTATACTCTGGGAAAATAAAAATTAGTGAGCAGATCTGCTGTTGCTCTGAGTCTGCTTACACTATAAAGTAAACAACACATACTAAGGCTTGTTATGGATAAGTAGAAGAGCAGCTCTTGTGAAACATTTGAAACACAAATTGATGCAGGAGCATCTAGCTCAAACAATAATCAAATGACATGCCATTCAGCCCTTGGTTTCTCAGAATGACCAGCATGTCCTATTATATATCTTGCTGGTTTGGGTTAAAAAAAGCTATAAAAGAGGAGCTGCTGCAAGGAACAACATGATGAACTTATAGACCTCTTGGACTCAATTCTCCTTTTTTTAAGTAACTTGGAAGTTACTGGCTGTGACCAGCAACTATAAGTAAAGCATGCTATTTATTTGCATGATTACACACTAGAACAAGGACTCAAATTGAACAATGACAGCAGCTACCAGCCTCTGGCGTTACAACTGGCTCATTATATGTTCAAGAAGAATTGAAGAATTAAAGTTTGATTTAGGTCACTGAATTTTATAAATAGCATTTGAGATGTAACCCTCTCAATTCTTCATCTCCTATATAAAAATTTCATCTGCAGAACACTAAACACATGTCATGGATGAATCACTAATTGAATTCCCTTCCTGAATAAGCACCCCATTGAAACATATATGCCTTTCCCCCAAAAAGTTACACCTGCTCCTCCAAAGCTCCCTATGAGGCAAGTGTAGGAAAGAAACAAAAAACTCATCCAACCAGAACTCCTCACACTTAACAATAGTAGACTAGTATTTCTAAACAAAGGTGAGGTGAGACTAATTGTTTCTGGGATGTTTCCAATCTTTATTGCTGGAAACTCATTTGTTAAATGTTAATAGGGACATAATAGACTCCATTGATGTGTGTGCAACAGTTAAAATGCAAAGCCCACCAACTGTTTGATAAAATGAAAAACAAAGCAGTGATTGATTACATCCAAGCTAACAAGTCTACATTGAACTATATTCTTGTCAATACTTTCGTGGGGGAAAACAGTTCATCTCTAATACTATCATCTAAATCCAATGAACACAATATTTTCTGCTATAAACAGTTCTCTCTAACTGAGAGCTGGGAGAAAGCAATCTAAAATCCATAACTTCCATTCCTAATAATTCAAACTATGGAATTGGTAAACACCAGCCCCATAAAATCAAAAACTTCAGCCCTACAATAGAAAATTCATCCGCATAGCAATGAATACCTAAGCCCTAAAATCGAAATTCAGTCCCGTAAACGGAAAACTCAGCCCAAAAATATAAATCCAGTCTCATATAAACAAAAGTTTTCAGCCCTATTCGAAAAATTAGCCGAGAAAAATTGAATTACCAACATCAAACAATCCCAACAAAATTAAGACAAATTTTAAAAAGGCAAGAAAATAGAAGGACACATATGTATGTACTATGTAGTCAAGCAACAATTCTCCCTAGCCAGAGCGGCAGAGCCCACCCTCACCGGAATACGACTGTCGTTGTCTTCTTCAAACTCTCTCAGTGCAATCAGGAAACGATGCGATTTAACTATGATTTTGGAAAGTGGTGTCAGTTGCAGTTCACATATGAGCAAGGGCAGAAGCAGTGAAGGCAGAGAAGAGACTGGGATGAGAAATTGAGAGTTACTGTTTAGTTTCCATTTCCACACTTTATGTAGGGTTGGAGGCTTGGAGCCTATTACAATATGTATGTAATAGGCACTTTAATTTTGTAAGTACTTATTTTATTGAAAATATGTGAACTTTTTTCTTTGTTGGTTTGAGGATTTAAATTTTTTTTTAAGACGAGAATATACCCTCAGTCCCTCACATAATAAAACTTCTAAATATTCAGGCAATGGATTGTACATTAGATTATGCTTGGATTGAGGACCCACATAAATTTATGCCCATGGTGAAAGTTCCTCACATCACCTTCTAACTCCATAAGGTACACAATGACAATGGCGCTAATGACCGGCACTAAGCTACTAATAAATTTATACATCTATAGCAATATAGCACACATAATCAAATTACTAGCACCAAAATGCTATACCAGGCCCCATAAAATTTATGTTAGCTCATAAGATAACTCAATGCCGAACCCAAATCTGAAGACTAGTCGCTCTGCAAAACATGTCTCTTTGCCAATACCCAGCTACATTTAACACTTATATTATTACCAATAATCATTCACCAAAAGATGAGGACATAAACCAACACAGCACGGGTTCATTACATTAAATCAAACATCAACTGGGGCTTAAAATTGAATTGGGTAACACAATCAGCTACATTTTACTTCATGAAAAAAGAATTCATGAGGTACCCATTACATAAAAACGATAAAAGATCAAACCTTGTTGAGACAACGGGTCCAAGAGACGATTTCAAGATGTTGGCAACTGCTTGACAAGTCACCACTGCACACAACATAAACCACAGTGAAAAGACTCATCAGAGACAAAACCAAGAGAAACAAAACATGGGGAACTAGATTGAATTAGAAGGTTGGTACGTAGGCAAACAAACACAGTACAATAGTATATACATCTAGAGATGAATACTTGACAGAGTTTGGATGCTGTTAATGACTAAAATACTTTGGTTGTAAGTTCAGACATCATGTTAGTGTGTTTTTTCAAATTCTCAGCTTCCTCTCTTCCAGATGTGTTCTCTGTTATGCTCCCTTTTTCTTTTCTTTATTTAATTACTGAAAATGCAACAACTAATGTGACAAACTGTATAATGCCACAAAGAGGCAAACTTTTATAAGAAGACCCAACTAAGCAAAATTTTCATTTAGGCATTTAATCAAACACATGGTGGGTGAAGCCAATAAACCAATTTTGTCAATTTTTTTTTTTGCACATTTAGTTAAATAAGACAGTTCATTAAACCTAAACACACACAGGGGAACTTTCCAAGCTGCAAAATTTAGCCATTATTTAGGGTTTAACGATCTTCAATTCGCCACTTGTTTGTTCTTAATTTTCAAGAGAGAGAAAAACAAACCTTTTGATTAATTGAAGATGAGTGAGGAGTGTTGGCCGGACGGTCAGGAGAGGAGAGAGAAAAGTGGCCGCCGGCAATGGTGGTGTGGTGTAGCGTTGTGTCGCTGCTGCTTGAGTTAAGCGGAGTGGAAAATTATAAAAACCATAAATCGCAACCCGGCCAGTAATTGGACTCAAGTTGTCAATTGGGTTCTATTGGACTAGATAGTTTCATTTTTCTTATTTATTTTTATTTTTATTTTTTATCATGGAGTAGTTTTTTTATTTTTTTTTTCTTTATCATGGAGTACTGTAGTTCCATTTCGAGTATCATTTTTCTGTATTTTATTTTTAAAGAATAAGTTTTATGTTTTAGTCATAATTTTATTTTTTTTCAATATATGATTCATTGAATTCATACAATTATGTGACCTTAAAGCCTAGGCAGACAGAATTAGGATTATAGAGAGTAAAGATTATAGGATAGATTAGTGTTCTTTGGGTTTGGATTGACTATTGAAGGTTATAGATCTATTGAAATAATGTCGGTTGAGTTTGGGTCGGATGGCGCAGTGAGTACCTCACACTCGTTATCATTAAATTAAAAACTCGAGTAGATTGGGATCAATTTTCTTGTTTTTGCAATTTTGAAAAAATAATTAAAAAAAAAGTCATGTCGACTAATAATCAGATAAATAAATATCATTTCCAATATAGATTAAGTCAAGTTTTTACCAATCACAATTTATTCTTTCGGAAGAATAACCTTGACCATTTAAATCCATTAGTAGTCAACTAGTACAATGTACAATAGACACTTTAACTACTTTTGTATGTTTTTTTTTTTAATTTATAGAAATTAAAAGACGTTTACTTTGTTGGCCGTTTGAGAATTTTAATTCTCTTTAAAATCAGAATATACCATTACATAATGATTTTTCTTAATATTCTATCAAAAGAATATTAATTTTTCTTAATAAATATGTGCAAAAGTATTGTATCCGACATGAACAAGTACATAATTTTTTTTTTGCTGCAAGAACAAATACATAATTTAATGTCTCAATTATGTTCTTGTTTATGTTAACATAGTTAATGAGCAATGAATTATACATCAGATTATGCTTGAACTGGGTAGTTGGGTACAAATAATCATATTTGATCGACCCGGTGTATAACCTACCTAAATAATGTATTCGGGGACTATAAATATAAAGCATGTACATTGAAACTTAAATATAACTTGTTTTCAAGTTCCTCACATCACTTTTATTAACTATAACTCCATTAGGTACACAATGTAAACCACTAATATAATGGAACTAAAATGACGGGCACTAAAGACTAAACCACTAGTAATAAATTTATACATGTAAACCCATGTATGTGTTGAGTAGTTGACATGTTATTATGTTTTGCTTGGCTTGCATTTTAAGACATAATTGCAGTAGTTTTCTTGTTATAATTAAGGAAATTATGTCTTCAAAGTGAAGGGCACACATTTTACTTAGACAAGAACGCCAAATGATCAATTCCAGCACGTTTGTTAGGTACTTAGGTCGCTAGTTATCCTCATTTGAGTAGGTGCGTGTGTATAACATACTACCAATACCAACAAATTAAGCTACCTTTCAATATCGGCCTTAAAATTTACAACTATCAAGTTAAATCAAATACGCAACCACCATACATATTGATTAAAATGATATATTGGCCTAGTGATAAGGCCGAGTTATTGGCTACATTAAGTTTCAAATTTAATATATTTATGTATATTTTACTGGTTTGTGTCTTATCCTAATCAAAAGAAAAAAATAATATATATATATATATATATATATATATATATATATATATATATATATATATATATATATATATATATATATATATATATATATTATCATTAAATAATTAATTTTTTGATTCACACAAAAAATATTTACCGTTGACTATTGTGATTATTTTCCACGTTGACTGGTAGGCACCTATCATCATCAAATAATAAAGCCCATGACTTGCAACACAATGAGGACCTTAAATGTACACAACATTATGCATGATGATATATTAATTTCATAGAGAAGGAAAAAAAAAAGATTAATTACATGAATATTGTAGTAGTAGTTACTTATCTAACAACAACATCAG
Source organism: Tetragonia tetragonoides (assembly GCA_038025085.1). Classification (NCBI taxonomy): domain Eukaryota; kingdom Viridiplantae; phylum Streptophyta; class Magnoliopsida; order Caryophyllales; family Aizoaceae; genus Tetragonia; species Tetragonia tetragonoides. The sequence goes on from CM076153.1 coordinate 37,985,299, forward strand.
AATTTCTACCATTCAAGAAACCATTATCTTGCAAGGATGAAGATCTATTAATGAACTCAATACAATCAGCAATAGCTTCCGAATAATGCGAGTTCGTCGAGTAATATGAGCTGCATGACGTCTTCGGTGGCTCGGCCGGTTGGTCACAAGATCTCCGCCGGGGAGTCGATGTCGTCGTCGTCGTCGGACCTCGGCCACCACCACCACCACCACCACTCTTGGCCGATGGGAGAGTAGAGAAAATAAGCCTCATAATAATCTTGCGAAACCGGTTGAAAACCTTCATGGTAGAGAAGTTGTTAGAAGTATTTAGTTTAGAAAACCTAGACTTATTATTATTATGATACTTGTACATTATTCTCTCTTATGATTCTAAGAACTAACACAATAAAGATTCTTTCTTTCTTTCTCTCTCTTAATTAGCTTGGGAAGCGTAACGCTATGTTAATTATATGGGAGTTATTGTGTTAAGGATTTAATTATATATAGCCCAAAAAGGGAGAATAAGTAGGCTAATTTTTGTGAAGACTCGATGAAGAAATTCAAAGGGAAAGGAAAATAGGAAATGAAAAGCATGTTTTGAACGCCTAACTATGCATGTGACCCTAATCATTTTCTGGGTTTCTCTTGTCCTTGATAACTAAGCATTGTTTATTTGGATATTTGCTCTTTTGATTATCTTCAAGTAGAAGTAGTGTCTATAGAAGATGTACATCTTCATAATTGTTTTATGTAGGGTCCATTGACATTTTAATGTGAATTGCTATTTACCGCCCAAAATTATTACCTACCGTCCCTAGCAATTACCTATTTGCCCTCACTCACTCTCACTCACTCATCTTTCCTCTCTTCCTCACTCACTCTCACTCATCCTTCCTCTCTTCCTCACTCACTCTCACTCATCCTCACCACCACACCATCACACCGGCAACCACCACCACTCACGGCACCACCACCACCACCACCATCACAACGGAATGTCAGGGGCTAGCGGCAGCGGCAGAGGCTTCGACGGCGAGGGAGGCGGCGACCATGAGCATCGCGGCGGGGGGGTAACTTTTCGAATTTTTTTTTGCTTTATTTACTCTAATTTGCTTTGATTTTTACGAAATGTGTTGATATAGGAGTGTTTTTATTCGCGGTTTATAGACAATTGAATTGAATTTGTGTTGATTTTTTTTTTTTTGTGTCGGTCGTCTGCCGATCTCGACTCACCCTTGGGTGAGTCGTCTGTCGATCTCGACTCGCCCAAGGGTGAGTCGCCTGTAGCAGACGACTCACCCTTGGGGAGTCGAGATCGACAGACGACTCACCCTTGGGTGAGTCGCCGGTCGCAGACGACTCACCCAAGGGTGAGTCGAGATCGGCAGACGACCGACACAAAAAAAAAAATATTATTATTATTATTATTATTATTATTATTATTATTATTATTATTATTATTTATTATTATTATTATTATTATTATTATTATTTATTGTTATTATTATTATTATTATTATTATTATTATTATTATTATTATTATTATTATTATTTATTGTTATTACTGATTATTGTTTAATTAATTAAAAATGTGAAATGATAGAGGGGAGGAGCCGGTAAATCGGTGCCGAGGTTATTTAGTGAACTAGCTGGTTCAGGACCGCGTCACACGAGGACAAGCGGGATTGATGCCTCTGTACGGAGCGAGAGAGGCAGTTCGGATGAGGGAGATGACTGCTGAGCAACACGATTACAAAACTAGCGATTTCTACTCCGGGGATCAGTTTTTGGACGATGATCAGATTGGCGACGAATCATCCTCAGATTGGCGCGTGGTGAAGGGCAGAGGTGGTAGGTTTGTTAGTACTGGGTCGTCCAGTACTAGCAAACGATCTAGAGCGGAGGACGACACTACGTGGCTTGTTACAGGGCCTGTGCCCGGTGGGCCGGTGGATGATAGCGTCATACCGAGCTTCCTGGGCCACGTAGCGTCTCGTATGTGGAATGGAGAGACGAGGGGTCTCTTGAAGTGTCAGAACCGATTCAGTGTCTGTCAGCGGCTGAGTCAGTGGCGAGCGGAGATGTCGGCCGAGCTGAGGGCCAAGATCGAGGGGACTGGGTTATCACACCTGACAGACATTATGTTTAGACATATTGACTTTCCCCTGATATCTGCATTCGTTGAAAGGTGGCAGCCGGATACGAACTCGTTCCACATGCCGTTTGGAGAGATGACGATCATGTTGCACGATGTATGGCATATTCTTCGGATTCCTGTAGAGGGACAGCTCGTTTCCAGTGAGGGACGGGATGGGCAGCTGCAGACGACGGCCATAGAGGTTCTCGGGGTCACCCGAGATGAACTGATGTTTAGCTACTGGCGGGGCGGTGGGGTCCTCACGGAGTCGATTTTTGACCTTTGCCGTGACCGAATGGAGGACAACCAGGCGATAGCTTGGATGTGGTTACTTATTGGATCCACCTTGTTTGTCGACAAGAGTGGTAACCGTATTAGACCCTCCTGCGTGATGGAGGTGATGGACGGTGTCGGAACGGCGCGTGAGTTCTCTTGGGGATCTGCTGCCCTCGCCTTCCTATATCGTCAGCTCGGTATAGCTAGTCGCGGGGATTCTCAGGGCATCTGCGGATGCCTAACTCTCCTCCAGGCATGGATATACGAGTACTTTCCCTGCTTCCGACCTCATCGGGAGCGGATGGTTGTCGGGGACGACGAGGCTCCCCGTGCGTCCGTATGGAGTGCCCAGGCTGAGGGCAAGGACGTGGTTCGACTGCACTCCTTACGTAGACGCTTGGATCAGCTGCGAGCGCCAGAGGTACGTCATTTAGTTATCGGTGTTCATGATTTATTTCGTCGTTTGCTATGTTTTTTTTACTTCACCGTAACTTTCAACATTTCTACGTAGGTGGTGTGGCTGCCGTACGGTTCTGACCCGGTTGTATCTGTACCGAGGACTGTATTCATGGGGTGGCTACGGTATCGGGATATTATCAAACCGTACATGCCTGGTCGTTGTTTACGACAAATCGGGTACGTACAGAGTATCCCTTTCCCGATCACTAGGCCAGAGAAAGCGATCAGGTCATGGAGCAGTCGTTCGTACAAGGTTGTCTACCCCGTACGGATGTCATCTGATGCCTGGCGTATGTTCCCGGGATTTTACATTCTTGGTCTCCATGGGTTTCAGGCATCCACGTCAGATCCCACAGCATGTACGGATGACTACATCGCATGGTACTACCGTCACTCCCACCCTGTGCTGATACGTGACGATGCAGCACCTGTTTCTGTGATTGCTCCACGATCCAACATCGATTATGTAAGTGATTAACTAAAATATATATTTTTTTACGTATTACATATCTCTGAACTCACACTCATTGTTACTTTTTTGCAGTGGGTGAATCGTCTAGCCGTCGCACATGAGTCTGTCATTAGTTCGCTTCCTCCGGAGCAAGCGGAAGGTCCTCGATCGGTTATGGACAAGTATATGAGAGATTGGCGGGCTGCCAAATGATGTATTGACCCTAGATGAATTTGTTATATATTTATATAAGAGTTTCATTGTTATTGTTATTTATTTGTGTTATTGTAATTTGTTGTTTCTTATTCACCTTTTTTGTTTTATTGTAATTTGTTGTTTTATTTACTTCCAATAATCACGAAAAAATATAACATGCAAAATATAACAATCACACAAAAATGTGACAATGATATAAGTAGAAAAATATAACAATCACGCAAAACATTCAATTACGTCGACCTCGCTAAACGATCCCAATGTGCTCTTCGCCTAACATACATTTGCTCCCAACCAGCGACACTATCAGAACGGGAAGTAAACCATGCTGCGTATATCGGAGGAACAGGGAAATCTGAGGCTAAATTCAGACGGATATAATGCATGTACGAATCACCTAAATGAGCTATGACAATTTCCCTACTTGGACGTGTAGCAGTCGAAGGTGCTTGCAACGGTAGCACTGTGTAACAAGAATATAACCCCCTTCCGCTGCCGTATCCGAATAACATAATCGCTGCATTGAAGAGGTTGGCAATCGGGAACAAATCCTCAACTACTATCATCCAGTGATCATCGTTACACGCACCTCCGTCCCACATAATACGACGGTAACCAGCGTCGACCCCTTCAACGTATATGTTTTCGTACAATGCTCGGTTAGCAAAGAGTTCGTGTGCAATGCAAACTCTCGTCAATCGCCATTGCTCTTGGTCTCCGAAAACGTAGTCCGCAATGACACGGAAACCGCAATTACCATCCCCAAGCACATCGAGATATCCTTCAATGAAAGGTATGATGATTCCCGGAATTTTGTTAACATGATAGAATTCAGTGATATCTATTGCGTGTCCAGCTGCAAGACAATATAATAGAAAGTCATTAATAATACTTATCAAAAAGTAATTAACAACATTATGTACATATTAATAAATTATGGGTTTTCATACCAGTACTCCGCACGACGTTACTCGATAAGGATGACCTACGACCACGCCCGCGGCTCGAACTGGATGACCTAGGGCGACCACGACCCCTCTGGGAGTACTCCCATGAACTAGGATCACGTCTGGTAGAGGAACTCCCTCTCGGTCGACCTCTGACTGTCGTGTTCGCTTTCGGCTCGACGTAACTCGCTTCCTCAGGATGAAGCTGCTCATTCATAAGGACAGATATGTTGCGCACAACTGCCGGGTCGCTTGAGTTAACCTCGTCGACGAGAGAGTGAAAGTATCGATGGTCCTCAGATGGATGCTCAGTCATGTCAAGCGTAGCTATCTCCACTGCATCACTAATAACGAGTGTTCGCCAAAATTTGTGGACACTATTCAAGCTAATTGGCGTGCCCGTATCCGTGGCCGTTTTCAACTCACACGCACACGGGATCTGATGAGTGGATCTCAATACACAACTGCAACGATCAAATACTTGGTGACTCAATTTTCTCATCCTGTTCAGCTCAGCCCATAATATTTCTAAGCAGTAATGGGAAACATACCCGGTCAGATAGTTGAATGGGAAACCCGAGTACATCACACTTCTTCGTCTTCTGCAGTCTTCAAGTGTGTACTTGATCTCAGTTATTTGTGACTCGATTGACTTGTTGACCTTGTTCCAAACATTGTCCAAAGCTCCAGTTGAGGAGTTCAACCACTGTTTTAGCGCGGCATGTGCACTCTCCACCCTGCAAGTCGTAGTGTTGCCAAGGTGTAGCACCTTATTCGTCCACGCAGCCACAAACATCTCTTTGTATCTCAGCCAGGTCTCCTCTACATAGGATATCACGTGAGGGTAATTCCTCCAACTATCCTTCATCATACGCACTGCTCTATCGTACTCAGCTTCTGTGGAAGCTTCCATGATAAATTTCCACCTCCTGTTCTTGAACCTCTGCGCGACAAGCTTATCTTTTCCACAAAGTCTGTACACTTTGTCTTCAACGACTTTGTTAATGTGCCATGTACAGAGCAAATGGGCACTCTCGGGAAATATCTCTCTAATAGGTGTCATCAACCCTAGCACACGATCGGTCAAAATTGCTGTTGGGTGTACATCATTTCCAATAAGCATCCTCAACTTATCTAAGACCCACGCATAGCTTGCCTGAGTCTCATCCTTCATAATGGCATAAGCTATAAGGAAGTTCTTATTGCTTGGAGTCATCCCCACTATCTCAAGAAACGACATCTTATACTTGTTTGTTTTGTACGTGGAATCTAAGCCAATCAACCAAGGAAAAGACCGAAGTAACTGAATTGATGTAGGGTGTGCCATGAACACGTGAGTTACCTCATTAGTAGCTCGGTCGGCTCTTGTCCAATGTACGTACTTATTCTCCACAGCTAAATGATGAAACTGACCAATGACATCTCTCTCTTCAAAATCAAGTTTCCTTATACGATCTCTGTGGTTGTACACATGCCGTCTAGTTGCATTGTCCTCGGGAAAATTTTCCTTAATAGCCGCCAAGATAGCACATGGCTTTGTTTGTGCCGAAGTCATGTCACGAACAAGTTTCTTTGACCCAGGACTAAGACCACTCATCTGACGATATCCCTCAGGAAACACAGCAAAGTCATGGTTGTGCGTACCCCTAATCCCAGGCAATGTGACAATCATCCAACTACTGGACCCATACACTTGCTGAGCTCTTAACTGGAACGTACATTTACAAGCCTTTGTTTTCGAATTCTTCCGAGCAGCAGTATCTAAGTCTCTTAATTCCCCTCTGTAGCGTTCACCTCGATTGCATCTTAACAATTTTACGCTTCCATTCTTCTTGTATGACGAAATTATCAACTCAAACCCGATAGTAAGGGCAATTTATTTTGCCCAATTAATTGCATCTGTATCACTATCAAATAACTCATCAGTGACGAAATGCGTACTGTAATCAACACCATCACCACCGAACCGCTCCAAAGGAACCTAACGAAAACAACGAAAACAATGTTAGCTTAATTTTAAATTCAAACGTCTATCAAAACCGAGTGAACCAAGGTTCAGGCGTCTGAAATTTACGTTTGGACCATGGACAGGCCGTAAATTACGGACGCCTGTACCATGGTTCAGGCGTAAATCTCAGACGCCTGAACCATGGTCTAGGCGTCCGAGATTTACGCCTAAACCATGGTACAGGCGTCCGTAATTTACGGCCTGTCCATGGTCTAGGCGGAAAGTTCAGACGCCTGGACCATGGACCAGTCGTAAATTTCAGACGCCTGTGCAAAAAAAATGCGCAAAAAAAAAATTTACCTCCGCCACCGTCGACGGCACTTCCTGGTCGCCGGCAGACATCCGCGGCCGTTGCTTGAGTGAATGTTGATGAAGGTTGGGTATGAGAGTGGGCGGTAGAGTGGGTGGTAGATAGGGAGAATTGGTGTGAGAGATAGAGAGGGAGAATTGGTGTGAGAGTTAGAGAGGGAGAGGATGAGTGAAAATTTGAAAAAGGGCAAAATTGGAATTTCTAGGAGCGGTAGGTAGTAATTTAGGGGCGGTAAATAGTAACACCCTTTTTAATTTTAGTTGTTATATATTATACGCTTTTATTTGTATATTTTGCAATAAATGAAATTTCATCAAATGAAAGGTATACGACACTATGATCGAATTCAACAACAACAAGGAAATCTAAATAGAACATGAACGCACATTCGAATGAAAAAGTTATGTAGCATTATATTAGATATGGAGTATTTAACAATTTCGAATAGCTTTCAATTTATCTATGTTTTATTCATATTAGAAGTCTTTACAAAAGACTCTGCTATGATTTGAATATTGTTATTACCCAACATCATAGAACGCCCTTTGATGGAATATACAAAACTACCATACCAACAACCAAACGGAAAATTAATACTGTATTTTCAAAAAGTGAGAACCTAGCGAACCAATGAATGAGATAAATTAACTCACATAGATGGAGATTAGAGACAGATACTACAATTATTCGAGATAACGAAATTAAGAATCTGAACAAAACAACGAAAAATAATGATAAGTGGGACTTACTATCTCTTCCGTTCAGTTTTTTCTAAGTGAAAAGAATGTAGCCTGCCTTTATTCATTTCCTTTGTATATGTCAACAAACTTAAATTAAAACCAATTTTCATCAGACTGGCATACTATTTAAATTACCAAAATTACCTTCAAAATTACACATCGAGCCTCACTATCTTATTTAATTCTTGTATGAGGTCGCCTCAAGGTGAGGCTACCTCTATATATAAGCATGACGTCGGCATGACAACATGCTTGTATGAGATGTCTCACCTTGCTTGAGGCCACCTCATTCGAGATTTTGTGCTCTTCGATATAGAATTTTTCCAATATTTAAAGATCATATTGTAATTAAGATGTAAGCCCAAACACGTTTTTTGCCTAAAAATTGTACAAGGTTTGAAGGGTAATTATAACCTTAATAAGAACAAAAAAGATCAGAAAGAAAACTCATCATTTGGCTCATACCCGCCCAAAGATGTCGTAGCTAGCTAGCTCGTAGGAATAACATTCATGCATATTTCGCAAATATGGTAACACAATTATCATTTTGCTTAATAAATGTAGCTATTTTAGAAGACAAGTCTATGGTTAGATGGCAGAAAACTCTAGTTCAAAAAGAAGATTGTATCTTGGTCTGCACGTAGTAGTAATATTTTCAAAACGCCAATAGTAATATTAGCAAATTCGGGAACATAATAGACTAGATAATCAAAAGTTGATTATAGCTTGGTAGTAGTTTTAGCCAACAAAACTTCAATGGGGAACACTAAAAGTAAGTCAAGACGAATAAAAGAGACTAGTTTCGTAGTACTACTCACTGTAAATAAAACCTTAGCTTTTTGCACCAAAAAAAAAATAAAAATAAAACCTTAGCTTTTTGCACCAAAAAAAAAAATAAAAATAAAACCTTAGCTTCATGCACTCAAGAACGTCAGTAATTCAATATTATTATGTGTTCAAATTAAACATCCAAAGAACGTTCTTTAATTTTTTTTCTTTCCTTTGGAAGAGGGGGATTTTTGGGTGCGGGAAGAAAATTAAGCTGCAGATTGGTGTGCAAATCTTAGACATGTCATTCAAGGAGTGTATGGAGAGAATCCATGTTTGCGGAACTGGATCACATTCTATTTGAAAACCAGCTCGGATTCATCACCCTCGAGAGAAGAGACTCCTATTACATTTTCCTCACATTCTTAAAAAAAAATAATTTATACATTAGACTTACTTATTTTAAGACGCACATACACCTAGGGCTGCCCATCCTCCGGGCCGAACCTGTTTTTTTGCCCGAACCGGTCATAACCGGTTGTAAGGTTTCCGGTCCGAACGTCGGTTCGTGTTTTATGCGCGGCCGGTCATCGGTTTTTTTCGGTCAAAAACCGATGGTCACCGGTTATGACCAGACCGAACCGAATTGTGATTTATTTATTTATTTAAAAAAAAAAAGTTAATATTTGCCCAGTTGCCCTACGGTTTTTTTTTTTTTTTTTTTTTTTTGAAAAAGTTAATATATCGTTTAAGGTTTGAGAACATGACAAAGTTGACAGGAGCAAGTGTTGAGTCTGTTGACACTTGACAGTCAGCATCAGTGTGCAGCAGCAAGCGGCTAAGCGCCCAGCAGGTGTGATAAAATTAAAAAATAAAAATAAAAATAAAATAAAAGTGGCCACCGGTCTTGACCGGTCAGAACCGGTTCTAAAGCGAACCAAACGGTCCGGTTCGATTAATTAATCGACTCTGACTTGTCAAGACACCGGTTCTCATTTTCTGAAATTCTGATTTTCGGTTCGGACCGGTTCGGGCCAGTTCTGAACTGGTGTGCAGCCCTACGCACACCTATTTTTAAAAGGTATATATATGCGTATCAACAAATTTAACATGTGATCGAAATAACTGTTGACGAAATCGAGGTATGTCCACTTTGATTTTACTATTTTTATTTGATGTAGATACTTATAAGATGATGAAAAGAAAAAATTCAAACTAATCTCTCCTTTTGATTTGGAGTTATATAGAAGACATACATAGATAAAGACTAGTTTGACTCCATTTTTATACAACCGAGAAAGTATTGCATATTTGCATCATATAGAGCTCCAAGGGATTAGTAGCCAGTATCTTTGTGCTCGTAAGACTCCTTTATCAAAGGAGCATCCGATAGGTACGGTACTCATGCTTGTGTCATCGATTACAAACGGGGTTTGGTCTAGTAATATTCACTGTGGACCAATTGACCATTGTCACTATTCCACACATGGGTTTGTAATCGGCACTTTAAATTTGGGATAATTGACCAAGAAATAATCTAAGATACTTTATATCAAGGGTATTCGACCACTGTGAATATTCCACGCGCAGCCTTATAATCAACACTTCAAATGTGGAACAATTAACCAAAAAATTTAAGATATTTCATGCCCACCAACAACTCTCCACCTTGTTTAAGGGGAATGAGTCCCTAACCACCTCAATCACTTTCCTTGGTTAATATCGATCAACACCAATGAACCTTCCAAATTTACAACCCATTATAATATATAGTAGCTCAATGATTAATGTTGTCTTTTGTCTGGTGATAAGCTCTTTGGACAATGTGAAAGCCTAATGATGCAACTATAATAAAATCTACAACTTTTGCGCTGTTCATGATGTCCATTCTTTGTTAAGAACTGATGAATACTCCTCCTATCATGCGAAAGAGGATTATTAGGATTAATTGGTACAGAGCAAAAGAAATGAAGGGGAGGGCTAGAAAAATGAAATCTGCTTGTCAAAGATATTGCTTTTAATCTCCAGGAGCCAAGACATAATTATTGTTAACCCCTGATCATGTGTTAAACTATAGAGGAATGGGCTAAGCTGTTTAAAGCAAGTCTTGGCAATTAGGCTCCGTTTGTTACTGTAGTTTTTTTACAGAATAATGTCACGTACTGTACATGTTAACCTTCTTCTGATCTTAGTTAATGGAACAAGTATGGCAACAATGAACACGAAATATGTACACAATGAAGACAGGGTTTAGTGTGCTAATCCCGTTTTCGAAAACACAAACATTACCCTCCGTCCCTTACTATCTCACAGCATCAGGCTTTTAAGTTTTCAGATCCCAAATGAAACAGAAGTACTAGTATCTGATTCGCGCTTTCATGTGCAGTTTATCTTCATTAGCATAATAAGCAGTCAAGGTCGTCTTATACGAGTATTTGTTACTGAATTAAGTACATAAGCAGTCAAGGTCTTTATCTTCAAGTTATGACAACTATTGCACCAAAAGCAACTTGCATAAAACGATGAAGCATAATCCTTATATATATGTTCAAATAGAAAAGGTACTTCAATGCTAACATAAATTTCAGGCAAAGTAAAATAGTTGTTCCATCATCATAAAGCATAACCACAAATCAGCAATAGTTGCTTATACAAAGTCGTTCACAAGACTACATAAGCCTTTCTAACTGTTATTTGACAACTGAATCTAAGCAACTCATTATATAGCAGCCTAACTATTACTAAAGTTCAACAGCTGGACATTCGTAAACATGAAACCTGCAAGGATAAACAAGAAGACAGAAAGCACTAGTCAGATTATCATTTTAGAAGGAAGTTAATTAAGACTGACGTCAAATGAAAACAATTGAAATGCTTCAAGGGAGAAAACAAGAGGGAGAAAGAAAGAGAACTTAGAGAAGACTAGCCTAAATACGTAAAACACAGTCATTGAAATAACAATCTGCTAACAGTACTGTTTTACATCCAAAATGCATTTCGCATTCAAATCAAGAATATTTGACACAACACTAATTCTTAATATCCAAAGAAATTGAATCCACAACAAATAAGCAATTACCTATGAGAGTAGTTGATGTACTTCAACTCTTGAATTGCATACAAGCTAAGCCCTTTGTGCCTGTAAGACCCCATTCCAATAACTTATCCATGCTGCCTGCCGTTCACTGGTTCAAGAAATGAAAAAAAGAAGCGAAAATTATCACTTTCAGAATGTAAAAGTTGCAAGGCACTGATGCACATGAATATATAATACTCTGAAACACAAAACAGGTATTGTAGTACTAAGGCTAAACAGAGTCAAAATAATAACAACCTGGGTAAAACAAAACCTATATTAAGAAACTGATGTTGTGATCTGTCTCCATTACTATCCAAGCACACATTACAGACTCATAGACAACAAATACACTAGCTATCAAATTGCGTGATTTATCCCTTCTATATATTTTCTTGGAAATCTAGTCAAGAGTAAGAAAGTCCCCAATCACTACCCAACATGAATTTGGTCATAGAATCAGTATGTCAGGATTAGATCACCTTCATTTTGCAATAATCAACAGACGTTTTTCTCTGGAAAGATGACGGCGAAAAATTCAGGCCTCGACAATGATTAACGAAAAATGATAGACCTGCATAAACCACAAACACATCAGTTTGAACAGTAATGGGATGTAACATCACAAACCTTTTGAGACTACAATCCCCAAAGGTGGATAATTTTATGTCAGGTCCTCCTATCATATGCACTTTGAGGATGTCAGTAGTGTGCAGGGATTCATGGCAACATTTCCAATGATGATGGGGCAAGACGTGTATGTAAGCACTTGCAGAAGATGGATATGACTCCCCTGGTACAGTTGTTCGCTTGGAGGGCTTCCCGTGGGATTCTTCCTACAAAAACTGGGTGCGGAGAAGGAATGTTGTTCTGGATGATTTGTGGGCTGAATGTGGTGGTGGGGAGACCATAACCCACGTCCTGCGTGATTCTTGTAAATCTGAAGCTATGTGGAGACAGACAGGTTGAAAGGAAGTAAGGTGCTGGAAGGATTGTGATTTCATTAGCAGGTTGGGCTACCGATACTCCATTTTGTGAGCAGGTGATTATGACAGCTTGGGAGATTTGGAAGGCAGAAAATAAACAAATTATTGAGCAACGCGACACACCAACTAATGAGGTAGCTCGAAGAGCAGCTGGGCTGATCCGTGAGCGTGAGCATGAGCAGCAGAGTGAGAGGCGTGCTGCTGTGAAGTGTCCAAAACAGGAAGTTATTTCCCTCCGAGTATTTGGCATCATATCAATGCTCATCAAAAAAAAAAAAAAGTAACTGAAAAAATTCTGAGATTGAAGGAACATGCAATTACATTAACCTTCAATGATACCAGCTTGAAATTCCAGAAACAAGCAAATCACACAGCACAATATCACAACACATTCATCTTCCAATTGATTTCCCCAGTTTAGTCCTAGTTCTCTCTGTGGCATATTGCTAATGAATCTAGATTAGCTAATGCTGATCATAAAAGCACCCCACAATTACTAAAGTCCCAAACCTTTGAGCTAAAAATTGGTCAAAATGAGTAGAAACTGAGATGTAACAAGAGTTCGACTTACAGATATGAGGAGCAAATGGGAACAGTGAAAGACTTAGTTCTGGCAACCAATTAACTTATTGAATCAGTAGAATAACAGCCTGCGTAAAACAAAAACGATCTTAAGAAACTGAAGTCCTGACCTATCTTCAATCACACATTACAGACTCATAGAAAACAAATGCACTAGGTATAAAATTGCATATCTTGCAACAAATTGGCCATCCCCTGAATATGACCTTTGTGATTGTTTTCTTTTTACCCCAAGTGGAAGAATATACAAGTAGCCCTGATTATTTCAAAAAAAAAAAAATATATTTAAAAATTGCATGAACTATCCCTTCTATCTCCTTTCTCGGAAATCTAGTCATGAGTAAGGAAGTCCCCAATTACTACACAACACGATTTTGGTCAAAGAATCAGAATTTCAGGATAAGATCACCTTCATCTTGCAATAATCAGCTGAACGCAAACATGGGAATCATCAACGAAGTTTCAAAACCAGAATAAAAATAACCTAAGGCATGACAGGGCAATATGAACCATTGAACTTCATTGATATATCCCCTTCACAAACCCACACTTCAAATTCCAGGACTTTTATTTGAAATTTAAATCAGCTTAGTATGCACATTGTTCTTGACACAATTTGACATCAATTATCACTACATTCATGTAGCTAATATTATACGTCAAGTTATTCCGTAGATAAGAAAATCATTGTGAGTACCTGCAACATTCTGCATAACCGTAATATGCCAGTACTGCATATCTGTGTGTGTTATCGGAGAGCATAATTAGTCTTTTAGTAAGCATCAAAATCCTTGGGAAAGCCATGATATAGACATTGCAATCCTGCAAGTTCACAGGCAGTAAAAGAACAGCAACGTGTAAGATAGTGTTGACCAGGTTATGACATAAACTATTTGCTGAGCCAATCAAAGATGTGTTTTCATTTTAATTTCACTATTTGGGTGGTTATGGTGTGGGTCTGTGGGAGATCAGTGGACCACGGAATCCATGACACCATTGCTGGAGATCATTGGATGAACTTCACAACATTAGTAAACAAGATTAACATACATATACATTATTGAGCATGAGCAGCAGAGCGAGAGACATGCTGCTGTCAAGCGTCCAAAGGAGAATGTGAATCCCTCCGAGTACTTGGCATTGTATTCATATCAATGATGTACAATGCTCTTAAAAAAAATAAAAGTAACTGAAAAAATTCTGAGGTTGAAAGAATGTGCAATTACATTAGCCTTCAATCATACCGACTTGAAATTCCCCAATAAGCAAATTACACAGCAAACAATATCACAGCACAATCATTTTCCGATTGATTTCCCCAGTTTAGTCCTAATTCTATCAAGGGCACATTGCTAATGCATCTTGATTAGTTTATGCTAATTATATAAGCACCCCAAATTACTAAAGTCCCAAACCTTAAGTTATAATTGGTCAAAATGAGTAAAAACTGAGATGTAACAAGAATTCGACTTACAGATATTAGGAGCAAATGGGAACAGTGAAAGACTTAGTTGTGGCAACCAGTTAACTTATTGAGGCAACAGCAGCTGACAGTGAGAGACAGAACGAGTTAGAAAGAACAAAGATATGGAATCAGGTAAGAAAACAGGCAAAATTAGACTGGGAAAACACTTACAAACGATTTTTTCGTGCTTTCCATGGCTTCCTCTTCTTCACTGTCTTCATGAAATTGTGACACATGGAAAATAAACCTTCAAGATTCAAAGGATACATAAATTTTGAGATGCCCACATATAAAAAATTTACAAAACCAGGGAAAAAGTTAATTGAAGAAACAAACCTCTTGTAATTGAATCAAGCTATGACCCCTTTTCTTCTTGTCATCAAAATAGATTTTCGGATTCAGTTATGAGGAGGATGGAAGTTCAATGGAGATGTAAAGGAGGTATGGGATAGATGAAATGAGGTAAGGCTTTAATGGTTTAGTGGATTATGGAAAAACAGAAAAGGGTAACAAACAAGAAAAGGCAAAGCAAACCAACGTCCAAGATATTGAAAGAAAGAAGAAGGCAAATCCTGCATTTACAGAACCCTTTGTGAGTGACATGATTCGAAGATTATGAAACTGGCATGAACACATTGTGATTGAAAACATTCATCAACATTGTATATCAAAATAACAGTAGAATTGTGCACCACTTTGTAAGAACAAATTGAACAAGAATTCAATGGGGTTCAAGACCAACATTTACAGAAACCCCAAGAAAACATAACAAAATATGTAACAATGGAGATAATTCAACAAAGACAAATACTGTAATTTTTTCATAAAGAATTTCATAAAAATGCATATAAAACCCATTACATGAACACATTGTAGTAATTTTTATGGAACACATTAAACGTGCACAAATTTTGAAGACCCAATTGCACAAAGACCAACATTAACAGAACAAAACAAGACAAAAAAGATTATAACAATGGAGATCATTCAACAAAGACACAAATACCTACGAACTGAGTTTCCATGAAAATGCAAGATAATTCTTTACTACAAAAACCAAAACTTACCCAAATCAGTAATTGAACAAGAAGTTCAATTTACAGCTTAAAGAACACCGTTACTTCACTTCAAAACCATAATCCAAGAAGATTAAATTAAATGACAGCCTCTTGCAGACGGTTGATCGGGCCCACCTTGGTGTGTTTTCTGGTGAACAATGCCGCCATGTTCGCGCCAAAAGATCTCTGAGCATCCCAATTAGGGTATATGCAATAACAGAACAGAAGCCCAATGGCCAAAAGAAACACCATTACAGGAGCCAAAACTTCTATTAGCAATAGCACTGTCTTATTCATCTTCACAAGTTTCTTTTTTGCGTTTTTGTTATTTTTTGGATTTTTTACGAATGAGGGCAAAAGTCCCTTTTGGTCCTTATATAGACCAAGTAATTACACAACTACCCTAACGAGCAAAAAAAAAAATACACAATCCCATCTTTTATTTCTTTTTTTTAAAATTATTTATAAGGAGCACATTATAATTCTTTCTTGCATTAATGATTAAACGATGGTGTAAGTATTTTATTTTATTTATTTTTTTTTATAATAGAATTAAAAATCAAGTTGACAATTATAAGTGGAATCATAATTATACCTCAGAAAGTTAAATATGGTTAAATGGTCCCTTTAGAAAGATATAAATAAATTGGTTAAAGAAAGCACATCTTTAAATTCTTTACCTTCGACTTAAAGGAGGAAAAAAAATAGGATTGCCTGAAAATAGATGGTCAGAAAAAAAAAAAAAAAAAAAAAACATGTTTAATGTTTGCTCTAGTAGAAAGTTACATACAGGTTGTTAGCTCCGAATTTTGAGTAACTACTTTGGTTTGGCATAGGAAATGTGGGGAAAATCTTGATGATACAGAGAATCCATCACCAATAAGTCCAACATATAGTTTGTTGTCAGAAGTTGCTTGTAGCCATGGTATCACCATTGTAGGAGGATCGTTGTTGAATGTATAACACTTGCAGTGTATTTGGACCGGATGGAAAGCTGAAAGCTAAGCACAGCAAAGTAATCTCGCTCGTAATAAGTAACTCCCCAATGCTTCAAAGGAATCAACTGTAGAAAGTGTTCCTCAACCAGCATGTACTTATTGTTGTCAATCTTTTCGGGTCTGGTTGTTTGCAGTTGCATTTGTTCGACTATTATGAGTCTGAAGGTGCTTCACTTAGGGAGTCAGAGTGTTTCACGGCTGGGGATCGGCCTACAGTTGTGGATAAAGGTTCTGAAGTGAGGACTAGGGAGTAGAAACAGTCAGCAATCAGACTGACTTCTTGTTGTGATGCATATATTAAGAATAATCTGTGATCATACAATAAAATAAGTCAATGTTTCATCTATTATTGTGTTAGAACACACTTGTGACTTGTTCTTGTTGAACCACTGAACCTTCTTAATGTATCTTGACTAGAAGGGCTAGCTCTTTGTTGGATGATAAGGGCTGATTTACTATTAGTAAAATATGAACATTTTGCTTGTTCATTGATATGCACTTTATGTTGTTCTTTAGAAAAATTTTGCAATTCAGGATGAACACTTTGCAGTTCATCAACATACAGAGGGAAAGTTAATATTGTTTAATTTATGCTGGTTGATCTATATAAGCTGAATATGATCTGGTTGCAGAAGTGGGTCGCATAGGTATTTGTCATGATATACCCTTCCCAGAGCTGGTTCATACATGATATAAACGGTGTTGTAGCAAGCATTAAGCAGTAGTATTACCTATTTATAAGCCACAAACATCTATTTGGAGTTTTCAGAAATTTAGCATTCGAGTTGTTGTGTCCTGAATATGTGCCTTTCGGTTTATCTGACTTGTTTCTTTCAGGGCAGTTGACAACCAGGTAACATTTTGATCTCTTTGATTCCTACTTATCTATAAGCTTTAGTTGATGGCATAGTGGTTATTTTGGTTGATCTGGTAGCTGTTTGTTGCCGCTTGTTCACCATCCCGAGATTCTGCTGGTTCATACATTATATGGGGCCATTCCATGGTTGTTGGTCCGGTAAATCATCGCTATACATCTTCATGTCTTACATGAATGCATAATGCACTGTCATATCGATTAGGTTCTGGACTTGAATGATTCTCAAGGGTCAGAATGATAGTTAACAGTCTATTTGTGCTGCGCAGAATGGTGTAGTAAAAGCAAGTGCTGAGCTTGAAGAGAATATAGTAAATGCTGAGGTCGATTATTCTGAGAATCAGCTTCAGTGGTAGTTCCCTTGTGCCAGAAGTACGAAGATATTTCCTCTCATGCTGCCTTCTTATATGATTTCTATGTTCATCTGTAGAGAGCTTTTTCGGTCTGCAGCAGCAACGGAAGGGAAAAATATACCAATTCTGCGACGTTTATGAGTCGAAGTATCTCGTATGATACCTGTCTAATACCACTGATTTTGGCCGAGCAAATTTGACAGAAGTAGCATCATTGAGAAGTATACTAAAACTACATAATTTATGGCCGAGCAAATTAGACAGAAGTAGCATCATTGAGAAGTATACTAAAACTACATAATTTATGTTGCAGTTGTTGTAAGTGATGCAAAGATTACTGATGTCATACAGTCAGAGCCAATGACAATGTTAGGTGAAGAATGTCATATTTACTCTGTTTCGTGCAAGTGTCCTAGACTTCTATTACAAACATCTGTAATGTGGAATGCCAGTTGATTACAAGCATCACATTTGTTGATCTCGTTATATAGAGGTAAAATGACAGCAAGTCCCAGCTAGTGATTGAAAGAGCATGACCAATAAAACAGTACAACCACGGAAAGTTCCATTCAAAGTCGATGCTAGAAGACAGAGCATAAGATTACAACAAATGACTTGCAGAGGTGATAATCATACTAGACTGGATAGGGCGAAAATGGGCAATCCAGCTACAATGACTGAACTTTTGCATAGGAACTTTCACTTAAGTTTTTCTTTTCATGAACAAGCTCGCTCCTTGCAACCAGGAGGGATTAGAATCCCAATTTGATCCATCCCCAAGTCTATGTTTTCAGGGGTGCCTTCTTTTCTCTGTCTGATATTTTCAGAGGGGCATTTGAATGTGACTTGAACCGGCCTCTCCCTCCTTCATCCTTTTCCTGGAAAATACAAATTGTAGATGATTAACTCAAAAGGTTTCGTAATTTCTTGGGAGAAAGAACACAACTATTTGTACCATGGGGTTTGATTATTTAAAGCAAAGAGTTGATACCATTTCAAGAACAGAAATTACATAAAGAAACAAGACAAGCTCCACACTGTGAGAATTCAAGCGGAGGTGGTAACTTCTCCACTGTTCAATCAGTGACCACAATTTAGCGACTCTCAGAAACAGAATGATTTTTAAGAAATACAATGAATTAGGTAACATATATGTACCTTCTTCTTAACAATCTGGACCACATCCTCATCCTGATGGGAGTGAGTAAGTCCGCAATGCTGAGGGTAGTGCCTTGCACTTATTCCCCATACTAATGCGTACTTTAAATCCTTCACCAATGTCCTGTGTATATGGTTGCAAAAATCCTCAACCGTGCAGCCACCACGGTCCTAGAAGGAAAACAGGGACAAAAATTGATAGAAAACAGAGAGCAGAAAGATAAATGAATTCTGATGTAAAGTTAGCTTGAAATAAGAAATGAGAAGCCTAGAGGCAAACAGAACAAAATATGAGCTAATACGAGATTACAACATACCACAGAGAGAACTACAGGCTCACTAAAATCTGGTTGCTGGCCTTGAGGCTTTGTATACACTCTAACAAGTCCCATTTCCTCCCACATCTTTGCCAGCAATCTGTCCAGATTAAGCTGTTGAAACAACATAAGATTTGGGAACTCAGAGTGACATATACTTGAACTCAAAGCAAATGCCTAAAAGGTACCCTCATATTGGCACTGATCACAATGGAGTTTGGCAACCTTGCCAGCCTGTCAACATCATCTATACCAACAACATCTATCTTGTTGTACACGTATACACATTTTATATATTTACGGTTTCCTTCAATCACATCAATGAGATCATCAACTGTTGCATCCTCACGAAATAGCACCTGCATCAAAAGCAAAGAAAGTAATATAAGCAGCATGTCATACCACACTGCTATAGGCTATCGCTCTATTCCTGGAGCATAAGGTAATCAATGCTTTCAAACTTTTTGCATTCAATACATAGAGATTATGTATGCTAGGGAATGTGTGGAAAAGAAAACCTTGATCTATTGTTAAATTCTATTTCTAGGAATCAGAAGTCTTTCAGTAATCAAGTCTTATTTTTGGTTTACAGTTTCTTTGTGGGTTTTTATTTTCAATTTAGTTTAGTGGGTTCATGAGGCAATTAAGCAATACTCCCTCCGTTTCATAATATAAGTCATTTTTTGACTTTGCACACAAATTAAGAATTTGTGAATTCAAGAAAAAGAGATGGTAAAAAGACTAAACTGTCCTTAAGCATTAAATGCAACATTGGAGAGATAAAAGAAGCAAATAAAAAGAAAAGGGAAGGGTAAAGTGGGAAAACTAGCAATAAATATTCATTGGGAATTGTTAAAAGTCAAAATATGCCTTATATTATGAAACAAAAATAAAGTCAAAATATGACTTATATTGTGAAACGGAGGGAGTATTTGATATTGGTACCTGACACTCCTAGTAGTACAAGTATATGTGTGTTGATCGTTATCAGATGTTTGGTCCATTTATCGAAAGGCACACTGGTATCTGTGGAGTCTTCCAATGTTCTGCTATTTTTTCGGCCTCTAATCCTGAATGCTACACTCTACCTAAAACAGTAGATTCAAATATAATTATTTAGCCATTCACCACACAGCAGCACCAAGGTTGGAGGTTAAGGATGTTTGCATTATTGAATATAAGAAAGATGAGTCCTTTCTTCGATGCCTGCCCCCACCTCTTCCCCTTTCTCATGTATCACCACATACATTTCAAACATAAGCCACATACATATTACATGTAAGTATACCTCCAAAAAAGTCATGATTGTGCACACATATACTCAGAAAATATTACAGAAAAACAGAGAAGAGTGAGTTATTACCACAACAATCAAATGTTACCACTATCAATGGGCGCTTTCAGAAAGGACAATGAAAGAAAGAGGATAAGACAACATCCTTTTTGCCCCTGTTTGATAAACTACTTTTTTTTTTTGCTACAGTTCGAAAGGGATAGAATGCTACTCTCTGATACTAAGTCGCACAGCACCTTATAGAAAATGGCTAATAGCAAACAAGTGAAAGACGGAAAATTCTTCACTGTCACTTACCAATTTACACAAAATCCCATCCATTCAATAAAAATCTCCAGCTTTTCTCGAGAAAAAGGCAAAGATAATCAACTTAGGCAGAAACTCTAGAAAGAACAAATCCTTGATAGTTAACAAACAATACTCATACCCAACTGGGAACAAACTTAGCTGCAAATAATTATAAGTTGTTAGCTTATATAACAAGCACTAGCAGCCAGCAATGCCTACTTTTAGACAGTTACTGAAAATTGGGACTGTTACAAGAGCTTCAGCAAGGAAAAAGAACAATCCTTCACAACTGGTGCGTTTTCAGCTTCTTAACAGGGTACCAAAACAAAAGACAAAAAAAATACAAATTTGTTTTCAATGACGGTCATGCAAGCACTATCTTTAACAAACATAGTATACAAATAACCTCCAGAATTGATTGTAAAGGAAAAGATCGTACCTCTGCATTGTGAATTTTATACTCATGCAATATCTGATAGCAAAGCTTCTCATCCACATGGGTTAATGGCATTGTGCTGTTGAAGGAAATGCCTCCAGTCTTCTTCTTTTTAAAGTAGATCTGACAAGTAGAGAGAATAAAGGATCATTCAACCCTTTTGTGATGAGTATGCAGCAGTCAGAAAAAAAGTTATTTAAAAAGAAAAGGAAAAAAAAGGATGCAATGTGTTGAAAGTGGATGCATAGTAGAGAGGGAGGGAAGCAGAGAGCATTATCCCTCTATTCTACAAAATTCTACTCCACAAGCTGACATTAAGAGCCAAGACACATATTAAAGGAAGAAATGACAAATATCAACCTGCACTAGAGAAAGAAGGGTGAGCAGGTGGTACCATGAGCCCTCTGCCTGGCAACATTAAGTCCAATTTTAAGAATAACAAAACTATATGCCCTTGTGATTCAGCAAGTGATGCCATAGAAGCAACAAAAAAACTTCCAAACAAACAACTAGCTGAGCATTATAGGTTACCAAAAAAGATGAGAACAATTAAGGCTGAAAAGGCAAACAGGAAACCCCAGCTCTGATCATAAAATCCTTTGAGAAGCTTTGCATTCTCCATTAGAAATTCTGATATGAAAGAAACTAGAAATACACCTAAGATTTCTTTTAAGAGAGAGCATTACATGAGGAGGTCTCTTGTTCAGACGCAGTCCCACAGCTTCCAGTTCCCTTGTCAATATCTGTCGATGACCCTCACTCTAATGTATCGTCCAGGCAATGAATGACCAAAACAAGCAGAAGTATGCAAGTCAGAAATGTTGATGAATTTCCATTCAAGCAAAAAGAGGACACCAAAATAGAGTCATAGACATAGATAAGAAACAAAGTTGACATGTTATAACTTTTTTTCACTTACTTTGGAAGCATCAAGAACCATTAGTACAAGATCTGATGATTTAGCCACAGCAATGACCTGAAAGTAAGCAAGTTGTCAAATTCTAGAAGTTTTCAATTGGTGGAACTCCGTGGAAGCATCATTCAACAAAACATGTGTGCAGGGGAAAAGCCACTAAGTTTGAGCTTCTAGAAGATAAACCTTATCATACATTTCACAGTAAGCACCCAGTGCAAATTATCCCAACTTTCCTATTGACCTGTTTTCAAGTGGGAGCACTATGCAGGCAATGACTAATGACCACATATCTCAAATGACGTTCTTAGGTGGTTTTTAGTTTACCTGCCTTCCACGCCCCTTCCCTTCAGAAGCGCCCTCAATAATTCCAGGAAGATCAAGCAACTGAATCTTGGTATCATTGTAGTGTATAATTCCAGGAATGCAGGTGAGGGTTGTGAACTCATATGATGCAGCTTCTGAATGCGTTCCAGTAAGTGTTGTTAGAAGTGTAGACTTACCAACACTACAGCCAGAAGGAAAATAAGTAAGAATAGGGAAGTTATTAATAGTGGGTCTCAATCGAATCAGCAGAAGTTTTCAGATTTTCATAAGGGCATATCTCATATTTGAAAAATGGAAACTAGTAACTTTGTGGATCTTAGGAAACTAAGATTAGACAAAAATTGAAA
Source organism: Tetragonia tetragonoides (assembly GCA_038025085.1). Lineage (NCBI taxonomy): Eukaryota > Viridiplantae > Streptophyta > Magnoliopsida > Caryophyllales > Aizoaceae > Tetragonia > Tetragonia tetragonoides. The sequence goes on from CM076153.1 coordinate 38,008,066, forward strand.
AGCTAAAAATAAAGGTTATAGTGATGACAAACCTCGGGAATCCAATAAGTGCGACACGTCCATGCCCAAACTTAGTAACTTCAAAACCCTCTCCTCCTCCACTCGAACCCTGATTCATAGTACAAGTAACATTTACAATTAAATGACAAGCAAACATGAAAACACGAATATGGAAAGTAAAATACAATTCAGGAAAAAAAAAAAAAAGAAGCTGCATAGTGTCAAACTACAACAGCCATATTTCACCAGAGTTGATATAACAGGCAACAACCAATCAGAAAAAGGAAAATGAAAGAGGGAAAAAAAAAAAAAAGACAAAAGAGAAAGAGACCCTCGTTCGCAACAATTACTGTCACCACACCTCATAGGATATAACACTGAAAATTGAGAGAGAAGTTTTACCAAACAAGTAAAATTTTCAACATAATGATTACTAAAAACCTATGTGTAACAGCCCAAAATCTGAATCTGTTTCAAGATAAATAGGGACAAAGAGTTCACTGAGACACTCTAAATGACAATGAGAAAGTTGCAAACTTAACAAGCCGGAGGAAGTAGCATTTCTTTTTTAAAATATATATTTGATGGCATATCTAAACTCTTGTTGGTTTAGTGAAGCTGCAGAGTCTGTATGTTAGCATGATAACAAAGTGCAGAATGTAGGTATAAAAGAAACCTAATCAGCATACAAATGCACCGACAAAAACAAGTAAACTGAAAGCCCCCTAGACCAGTAGACCCTTTAAGATGTAAGGTGGGATATGAAAATGATGATACTGAATTCACAAGAGCATCTGCACCAATATCATCTAGAAAGGGAAGTCTATGAATAAATTGAAAGATTTTCAGCCATTGGTAGTGACACTTAAAGGAGGAATTCCAGAACCACTTTTTTTTAAGTCTAAAACTGCATGAATTCTGAGGAACTTGCATACTTTAGGAGGCTCTAATAACTGCGTCCTGAGCTTTGCTATCTTTGCTTTGAGTTGACCCAAATGATACTCTGCATAAAACACACAACAAAAATTCTAAGTAGAATGAAATACCAGAAATCAGACCAAATATTACAAGTCAATAAAACTATCTAAGCAGCATGGAATAATGAAAGATGGCATAAAAAGCCAATTATGTATTTTAGTTTTTCTCTAAAATCAACAAATGGATAAATTTATCCTCCAACTTCACTTTGTAGAAGATAAAGTAAGGTAGAGAAGCCTTAGCCGTTAAATGTTATGCACTTCAAAATTCAACTCCCAATCTCACTCAAAACGACTTGACAAACCTGTTGCTTTATTCTTCTGTGTCCGAGCCATCTCGGCTTCAATTTCCTTAATTTTTTCTATGATCCCCATTTTTACCGGATCTCAGCTGCACTACAAATGCTACTCCTGCTGAAGAAAGACTTGGAACGTCAACAAGGGAATCACAAAATCCGACACCAAGCAAACGATGAAAAAACAAAACAATATTTTTCCTTTACTTCCATCCCTAGACAGGAGATATATATAGTCAACCTTGGACAGAATATAGAGAGCATATATTCCCATCAGCATACTTAATTCAACGCCAAACCAAATACACCAAATGCTTATCAGACCATAAACGTTACATAACAATTTGCAGAAGATGGAAGTGAGAACAGCAAATGTGTTGAAAAACGCAAAAAAACATGTGGTAACATATCTATATGAATCAATAAATAACGAGTTGGGGAATAAAAAAACAAGGAAGATATGAGTTTAAGCAATCCATCAAGAGAGCACCCAGCCAGCTAAATCATCCCAACCAAAATTTGACCAAATGAAAAACTGAAATCAACAAACATAGCACCCAATAAAGTGAACTTCCAATACCATAGAAATGACAACCAAAAAAGTGTGAGCATTTCACAACGCAAATATAATGACCTAGAATTTTGAGATTCAAACTAAAAAAAAATTCAGAACATAGGAGGTTCAAAAAAGCAAGAAAATGGTCATCTAAAGTGCAGCAAAACTATAATCTAACTTTCTCCCATCTGTTTATATGAATTCTACTGAATTTTAACATCACTATTTGCAAATAACAGCGTTAACATCTAAAAGTAGGTCAGCAAGTTCAACTTTCAGATTCAGGCTAAAAACATGAACAAATTCACGACTAATAAACTATTGATTTCACCAAACAACTTCCAACCAGCCAAGACTACCAACTAGCTAAACCTCTGCTTGACATACAAGATCACAAAAAAATGTGAGATTAGATAGTACAATTATGATATACTTTTTTCCAACTAAAAACCAAGCATTTTATAACTATTAAGCAACTCAATGAACAATAAAGCCAAAACAATATCAAGCTTACGAGACAGAAAATAAGCTACTTCAGTATGGCAGTTCTACAGGTTTAGAAACCATAAGCACACATCCAGTAGCACACAAAAACTCTTCCTTTCTATATCTTACTTGGTTCACCCACTTGTAGCTAACTTCTAGCTGAATTTATAGCTTTTTAACAAGTGAAAGTCAGAGTTTAACACTCCATTTTCAGGTCTGAAACTCAGAACCAATGACCAGTACATAAACATGGCTAAATCTGCATTTCAGCTCACACATACCAAACCTAACTAAGCAACCATTGGTGCACAAATAGTGGGCATGCTTTACACTGAATTTCCAGCTAAGAGCATGCATAATCAAGCATAAATAGGCTGCATTCAGATCAGTTACAGCATGTCTAGAACTACAATTACATGCCAAAAACATGACCTTCTAAACCACTTCAATAATACATGCTAAATGCATCATCAAGTCAACAACTCAGGTTTGCTAGCACAATTTCTTAATCAGTTAGGCCTAATAATACTCATTTGTATGCTGAAATTAGAGTGAAACAATAGGAGATAACAGCAGCAAAAATAGAATAGAAAGAAATTTCAGGATTCAGGTTCAGCTCTTCAATGATTAAGCAAACTGTTGCATGCAATGTTAAACTCCGTGATTTCGATTTTAACAATGATGAACTGAAGGAGTTTTGCCAAGGCTTTCATTTTAGCACACACACACATACAAGAAGGATAGTGTCAAATCTTTACAACCATGAGCTAACTAACTCATTTAAGTATTTAACACATAACACTTCGCTGCAATAAGCAGCACCAAAAGTGTAATGCCAAACCAAATGGAATGGTAATCAGATGCAAGCAGCTAACATGTACCCAAGAAGGACTTGCTCATGACCACCATAAGGTAAATAATTAAACACAAGGACAATTATACAGGAACATTGACTTAATCAACAAATTTCTATCTCTGTACAGCAGCAACAAGAGGCTCAGGTGTTCAAGCTCAGCTATTTTTATAACAAAATAAAGATCTATATTAAAGTCCAGCTGCATTCATCTGTCAATGGTCCAAATCAGGTATATATATAATCAAAACAACATTGTCAATCAGGTTCAGTTCGAAAAATATGCAAATCAGCAAATAAACCAATCAAATCAACTTGGAGTATCTATTATCGATTGTCAAATTAATTATCCAATTAGACAATTTTGAAAGAATCAAACAGGCTAAATCACAAATCAATCTTTTGCTGCTCGAAACCCTAGAATTAAGATTCTAATGGAGCAAGCAAATACACAAAATAACCAGAAAATACATTAACCCAGTTCACGAAAAGAAATCAGAACCAGCCGTCAAAATTAAACAGGTTTAGTCCCAAATTCCAAATCGTGTCTATAATAATTTCCCTTTCAGAAGCTTGAAACCACAATTGTACCATCAATTGTACTAAAAAGTAGCATCTTTTACACCAGAAACATACAATCTTGTACAGCACATATAATCTAAAGTTCATACTCAATCTAATTACCTAATCAATTGGAAATTACTAAATCAGAAATTAAATCAATAATATAATATTCAAATTAGGTTGTCTGGAACCTTGGCTTCTGTTTCATACTCGTAATTCAGAATTTCAAAACATATATGATCTGAGTTCATACTTAAACTAATTACATATATTAATTGAAAAAACCTAAAATCAGACTTTAAATCAATACTACTCAAATTAGCAGGGTTCGTGCCATGTCATTCAAAACAGAACAAAGCAGGAGAAGAGGAGAGAGAATCACCGTGAAAGTGAAGGCGATGGTCGTCGGAGCAAGGCTCGCCGGAAAATATTTGACCCAATTTGTTGAGAAATGGAGAGAGAGACAGAGCACAACGGAGAGAGAGAGAGAGAGAGGAGAGGAAAGGGCAAGTGAAGAGAGTACGCGAGCTCACACTTTTATCTTTTGAAAACATTCTCGTTAAAATATTTGCAAACACTTCTCATTGTCGTAAAGATTTTCCCGCCCTTCTAAATAGGTGAAACTCCTATATGAGGCCCACAGACCAGAGTTCAGTAATGTTGCGGAATGGCATCACTAAATTTGCCCTATTTTTATGGAGTACCGAGACCGCGCGTTAGGAGGTGTACTTCAGCCACGCCCAAAAAAGAAAGAAGTTTTTCTTTGCCAAATCCAAAAAAAAAAATTGTCCTATTTCGAAACAGATTCAGTACATCATTTTTGCTAGTGTTAGTTTGCAGAGAAATTAGCAAAATCATGAAAGCAAAGTAATTGACATTTCTTTGAACCCGATCGAGCATATGATTGCATTATTGCGCCATCCAATACTTCCAATACTTCCTAAAAAGTGGGGAAGAATGATGTTTGATGCTTGTGAGCGCGTGCCTTGGCGTTCTTTGTATCATGTTCATCTTGAAGTTTGTATAATTAATAAAATGAGAATGCTTAATTTTTAAAAAGAAAATAGTGATTGACATTTTACTAATTATTTGCACTAAACAATCAACTAACTGTTACAAAGAATAAATGTGACTAAAAATGAAGCTATATTTCCAACTCTAAGAGCACATATCTCTCTTCATTATGAACATAATATCTGAGAAGCTGCTTAAAGTTCAGTTCAATATTCTTCTTGTTAGTAGAGTATTATGATTAATTGCCAAAATGAAGTATGACAACAAACGAGTTAAAATCGAGGATATTAAGCATTAAATTCACAAACTTGAGCCATAAAACGATGATGTATAAACCTGATTTATTTGTACAAATAGAAAGGGTACATCAATGCTTACCTAAAAATCAGACAAAGTAAAATAAAGCATAACCACAAATCAGTACTCCATTGTTCCATCATCCTGAAAGAACAAGATGCTACCTCTACATAAGCCTATTGATCTGTTATATGACAACTAAGTCTAAGCAACTGAGCCTATCGAACAAGACTACATAACTACATAAGCCTATCAAACTGTTTTATGACGATTGAGTCTAAACTTTTACTAAAGTTGAACAACTGGACCCTTTGTAAACATGAAACCTGCAAGGAAAACCAGAAAACAGAAAGCAAGAGCCAGAACATCAAATTAGAAGCAAATTTAAAATAACTGATGTAAAAAAAAACAACTTAAAGAAACAGAAGGCTAGCCCAAAAACGCAAAACACAGTCATTGCAATAACAATCTGTAGTCAATATGGATTTACATCCAAAATGCATTTTGCTCACATTCAAATCAAGAATTTTTGACACGATACTAATTCTAAATATCCAAAGAACTGAATCCACAACTAATAAGCATTACCTATGAGACTAGCTGATGTACTTCTACTCGCTCTATTGCATACAGGCCTTGGTTCTTGCAACACACAAATACCCCATATCCCAATAACTTATCCATGGTGCTGCTCACTGGATCAAGAAATGAAAAAAAAAAAAAGGGAAAATGATCACTTTCTGAATGTAAATAGGTACTTATTCTTATAGATAGTCAGGCTTTTTATTGCAAGGCACCAGTGCACATGAATGCATAACCAATGCACATGAATACGTAATACTGGCAGCGCCTGAAACAAAAAACAGGTATTCTATACAGTCCGAAGGCTAAACAGAATCAAATGAATAACAGGCTGGGTAAAACAAAACCAATCGTAAGAAGCTGATGTCCTTATCTATCTCCAAGCACACATTACATACTCATAGACAGCAAATGCACTAAGTATCAAATTGCATGATCTATCCCTTCTATCTCTTTTATTAGAAATCTAGTCATGAGTAAGAAAGACTCCAATCTCTACTTAACATGAATTTGGTCACAGAATCAGTATGTCAGGATAAGATCACCTTCATTTTGCAATAATCGACCGACTTTTTTCCCTGGAAAGAGGACGGAACAAAATGAAGACCCAAAAAATTATTTAACGAAACATGATGCACCTGCATAAGTCACAAATAAAGCAGTTTTAAGAGTAATGGGATGTAAGGAAATGTTTGTCCACTCAAAAAAAAAAAAAGGAAATGTTTGTAATTAAAAAATTTATTTTCTTTATTTTTAATCTTCTATTAGCCATATATTAAAAATTATCCACCTAATAGCACGGATCAAGGGTATTATAATTTGACATCAATAATCACTGCATTCATGTAGCTAACATTAAGCGCCAAATTTTTCCATAGAAAAGAATATCATTGTGGACTACCTGCATTCTGCATAACAGTAGTATGCCAGTACTGCACGTCCGCGTAAGTCATTGGAGAACATTACAATGAACCTGCCAATAGAGATGAAGTCAGCATAATTAGTCTTTTAGTAAGCATTAAACTCTTGGGAAAGCCATGATATAGACATTGCAATCCTGCAAGTTCACACTTCACAGGCAGTAAAAGAACAGCAAATTGTAAGATAGAATGAAGTCTAAAGAGGGTAGCAGATATTATTGACCAGATTATGACATAAACTGTTTGCTCAGCCAAGAAAGAAGGATGTTATTTTATTTTCATTATTTGGGTGTGGGAGATCGCTGGACCATGGAAATTGGAATCCATGACACCATAGCTGGAGATCACTGGTCATCACCTCATGAAATGAACGGATGAACTTCAGTACATTATTAGACAACATATATATAGTCATATACATTATTGAGGATGAGTAGCAAAGCGAAACAGAATGTGATTTCTCTCCGAGTATTTGGCATAATTCATATCAATGCTCATCCAAAGGTAACTGAAAATATTCAGAGATCGAAGGAACCTGCAATATATTACATTAACCTTCAATCATACAAGCTTGAAATTCCCCAAACCAGCATATTAACACAGCAGAATATCACAACACATTCATCTTCCAATTGATTTTCCCAGTTCAGTCCTAACTCTCTCTGGGGTACATTGCTAATGAATCTAGATTAGTTTATGCTGTTCACAAAAGCACCCCAAATTACTGAAGTCCCAAAACTTGAGCTAAAACTGGCCAAAATGAGAAAAAACTGAGATGTAACAAGAATTCGACTTACAGATATGAGGAGCAAATGAGAACAGTGAAAGACTGAGTTGTGGCAACCAATTAACTTATAGAGGCAACAGCAGCTGACAGTGAGAGAAAGAGAAAGAGTTAGAAAGAACAAAGATATGGAATCAGGTAAGAAAACAGGCCAAATAAGAATGGCAAAACACTTACAAACGATTTTTGGTGCTTTCCAAGGCTTTCTCTTCCTCACTGTCTTCCATTTTGGAAATTAAACCTTCAAGATTTAATGGATACATAAATTTTGAGATGCCCACATATCAAAATTTACAAAACCAGGGAAAAGATTAATTGAAGAAACAAACCTCTTGTAATTGAATCAAGTGTGACCCCTTTTCTGTTGTTATCAAAATAGATTTCCGGATTAAATTATGAGGAGGGTAACAAACCAGAAGGCAAATCCTGCACGATAAAATTCCTAGAAGGGGAAAAAAAAAAGCATTGTGATTTGTGAGTAGAGTATTTGAACACATTCCTTAGCAGTAGAAACCCAAGAAAACCCTAATTTGTGGCATGAAGATTATCAAAAATAGAACTGTGCACTAATTAATAAGACCAAATTGAACCAACATTCAATGGAGTTGAAGACCACCATTTACAGAACCCAAGAAAACATTAAAAATTTGTAAGAATGGCTACTGAAGAGTTTGTGAGTGACATGAAGATTATGAAACTGACATGAACACATAGTAATTGAACACATTCCTCATCAAAATAACAGTAGAAACCCAAGAAACAAAATAACACTAATTAGTAAGACCAAATTTGAACAAGAATTCAATGGACTTGAATATCACCATTTACAGAAAGCCAAGAAAACATTAGAAAATGTAGCAATGGCCAGTGAAGAGTTTGGAACTAAAACCATTGTAATGTAACTGAACCCATTCAATCATCATTAAAAGTGACTACATTCAATCATCATATAAAAACAGTAGAACATGCACAAAATTTTGAAGGCCAAATTGAACAAACACCCGAAACTACAGAAACACAAGAAGACATAAAAAATATACAGCAATGGAGATAATTCAACAAAGACACAAATACCAACATGATGAATTTCATAATAATGCTTAAAGATATCATTGACTCATTGTTGAATTTCATACCCAAAAAAAAACAAAACTACGTACCCAAAGTGGTGAATTGAACGAGAAGTTCAATTTTAGAGCTTCAAGAGGAGTATAATTAAACTGTTAGTTTATAATTGAAAAAGTCTTTTATATAATTATTGATTATTAATTATGTAAGTGAAAAGGTATGTTTAAATGGTAGTTATTTAGTTAGGTTAGTTATGGTGACTATTCAAGGTATTCATTTAAAGTGCCTATTCAAGGTACCTCTTCAAGGTGCCTCTTCATGATATGTATTTTCTATAAATAGGATATGATGTAAACAATTTCACACATTCAAAAGTTGTGTATTTTCTTCCATAAACTAATATGGTATCAGAGCCTCTCTTTTAAAATATCCTCCATTCATCCGCTGCAAAGTCATTGCCTAACATACAACAATCTCCCTCATACAACAAGTGAAGAATTTTGAAGCACTTCCCTGTCATCCATTATCAAAGCCTCAGTATTTAAAAAAAAAAAAAAAAAAAAAAGGAAGTGCAGAGGTAATCTTACTGTGAGAGAACAGAAGGTATTTTTTGGAGATCATGGAAGCAATATCACAACAAGTGATTCCCATTTTTGATGGGGATAAATATGATTTCTGGCGTATCAAGATGACAACCATCTTCAAAACCAGAAAATTATGGACGGTGGTGGAAAAAGGAGTTCCAAACGAACCGTCACAAAGTGAGAAAACTCCTGAAGCGTTGCAGTTGAGAAAACAGTGGGAAGAAGCATTGTCTCAGGATATGATGGCGCTGCAAATCCTGCAAACGTCCGTGACAGATCAAATCTTCTCGCGAATAGCACCAGCAACTACTTCAAAGGAGGCGTGGGATGCATTGCAATCCGAATTTCAAGGGACTCCACAAGTACGATTGATCAAACTTCAATCATTGAGAAGAGAGTACGAAAACTTGAAGATGAACAAAAGTGACAACATCAAATCCTTCACAGACAAGTTAATTGACTTGGGAAATCTTTTAAGGGTGCATGGAGAAGCAAAGACAGACTACCAAATAGTCCAGAAAATTCTCATATCCCTTCCAGTACGATTTGACAGCATTGTCACAGTAATGGAGCAAACCAAAGATTTGACTTCATTGTCAATAACGGAGTTGATTGGAACTTTAAAGGCACACGAAAAACGTGTGGAAGATCGCAGCGAGAGCGAAAACATGACGGAAGGAGCATTCAGTGTTCAAACAAAAGAAGGAAAATTTGGTTCCAAACCAAAGAACAATAAAAGCCATGGATATCAAGGCAAAGGTAAAAAATGGTGTGGATTTTGTAGGAAAGAAAATCACACAGAATCGGATTGCTGGAAGAAGCCGAAGAAGGATCACAGCAAAATTTCAAATGAAAAAAAGGAATGTTACAACTGCGGTAAGGTTGGACATTTTGCAAGAGAGTGTCGTTCAAAGAAATATGAACGAGCACATATGAGTCTTGAAGATGAAGATATCAAAGATCATATGTTGTTTAGTGCATCAGAAGAAGCACCGATAATCACTAAAGAAGATGTGTGGTTGGTCGACAGTGGATGTACAAATCATATGACAAGAGAAGAAAGATATTTCACAAGACTTGATAGAAGCATCAATGTTCCAATAAAAGTTGGAAATGGAGAAGTCGTTATGACTGCAGGTAAAGGAGACATCACGGTCTGCACAGACAGAGGAAAGAAAGTGATAAGAAATGTATTCTTGGTTCCGGGGTTGGAAAAGAATCTATTAAGTGTTCCGCAAATTATATCCATTGGATATAGTGTCTTATTTGAGAACAAGTGTTGCAAAATCTTCGATTCGACGGGAAAGAAGATCATTGATATACAGATGGTGAACAAACATTTTCCAATCACATGGAGTTCTTTCCAAGAAAGTGCATTGGTGACCCGTGAAGAGGAAGAAATGAAGCTATGGCATCGAAGATTAGGCCATGTGGGAAATTCAAGGATGGAACAAATGCAAAAAACAAAGATGGTAGATGGTTTACCAAAATTCCATGTAAACAAAGAAGTTTGTGGAGTATGCAAACTTGGAAAGCAAGCACGAAAAGCGTTTCCAAAGGAATCTCAAACGAAGACGAAGGACAAACTTGAGATTGTTCACACCGATGTTTGTGGACCAATGAAAACTACTTCTCTCAATGGAAGCAGGTATTTCTTGTTGTTTGTAGATGACTATACTCACATGGGCTGGGTATACTTTCTTAAAAGCAAGTCTGAAGTTTTTTCAAAGTTTAAAAAGTTCAAAGCCTTAGTGGAGACACAATCGGAGAAAAAGATCAAAAAGCTTCGATCTGATGGTGGTGGTGAATTTACTTCATGTGAATTCAATGAGTTTTGCGATAAATATGGGATTGAGAGACAAGTGACAGTACCATATTCTCCGCAACAAAATGGCGTTGCAGAACGCAAGAATCGGTCCTTGATGGAAATGGCACGAACCTTACTTACTGATCAAGGTCTCCCTCACAAGTTATGGGCAGAGGCATTATATACATCAAATTATTTACAAAATCGTTTGCCAACAAGGGCAATAGAAGATGATGTCACACCAATTGAGAAGTGGAGTGGTAATAAGCCAACAGTTGAACACATGAGGGTTTTTGGGAGTGTATGTTTCATACATGTACCAAAGGAGAAGAGAAGTAAGCTAGACGAAAAGGCCAAGCAAGGAATTTTCATTGGCTATAGCAGCAAATCTAAAGGATATAGAGTACTTCTACTTGATAAGGAAAAAGTGGAGATATCAAGAGATGTGACGTTTGACGAAGGAAAAATGTGGGATTGGGAAAAACAAGTTGAAGTCAAGAAGAACTACAGTATTCCAGTAAGTATTTCTCAAACACAAGAAGAACAAAAACAAGTTATCTCTAGTCCTATTTTGTCCCAAGTTGATGACCAAGATAACAATCAAGGAGGAGAAGAATTTTCAGAACCACCAAAGAAATACAAGTCAATGGCTGAAATTATGCAAACTGCACCAATGGTGGATCTTGACGAAACAGAAGCATGTTTCGCTGTCTCTAAAGAACCACAATCTTACAATAATGCGTGTAGAATCAAGGAATGGCGAGATGCTATGAGTGAAGAAATCAAGATGATAGAGAAAAACAAAACATGGTCACTTGTGGAGAAACCAGAAAAGAAAAATGTTATTAGTGTGAAGTGGATATATCGCATCAAAACTGATGCAAATGGAGTTCCATTCAAGCATAAAGCAAGGTTAGTCGCAAGAGGTTTTTCTCAAGAATACGGTGTTGATTATCTTGAGACATTTGCACCAGTCTCAAGACATGACACAATTCGAGCCATTCTCTCTTTTGCGGCACAAATGAAGTGGAAGCTTTATCAAATGGATGTAAAGTCTGCATTTCTAAATGGAGAACTTGAGGAGGAGATTTACGTCACACAACCTCCTGGATTCATCGCAAAAGGTGAAGAAGAAAAAGTCCTAAGGCTACGAAAAGCATTATATGGTCTAAAGCACGCACCTCGGGCTTGGTATGGGAGAATTGATTCATATTTTCTTCAACAAGGTTTTCAAAGAAGTATGAATGACGCAGCTCTCTATGTAATGAAGAAAGCAAAAGATATTTTGATCGTGAGCTTGTATGTAGATGACATCATCATCACCGGCAACAACACTCAACTCATTGAAAAATTAAAGGAAGATATGAAGATGGAGTTTGAGATGACAGATATGGGAATGTTAAATTATTTTCTAGGCATGGAAATTATTCAAGATGATAAAGGAGTTTTTCTTTCACAAGAAAAATATGCATGTAAACTAATAGAGAAGTTTGGCATCAAAGGATGCAAAAGTGTAAGGACTCCACTTACACCACACGGCAAGGATGTTGAGGATAATGAAGAATATTGTGAGCCAACAAAATATCGAAGTATTATTGGAGGATTGCTATATCTATGTGCATCAAGACCAGACTTGATGTTTGCAAGTTCATATTTGTCACGATACATGTCAAAGCCGCTTAATAAGCATTATCAGGAAGCTAAGAGAGTTCTAAGGTATGTTAATGGTACATCTCATTATGGAGTTCAGTTTTCAAGTGTCAAGAATCCAGAGTTGCACGGATACTCAGATAGTGATTGGGGAGGATCAAATGAAGACAAGAAGAGCACATCTGGATATGTCTTCTCTTTAGGATCTGCCGTCTTTTGTTGGCATTCCAGCAAACAACAAACAGTGGCGCAATCAACGGCAGAAGCAGAGTATATCGCAGTTTGTGCAGCAACAAATCAAGCAATTTGGTTACAAAGACTTATGGAAGATATTGGCTTTAATTCTCAAGGAGGAGTTCCGATTTATTGCGATAACAAGTCAGCAATTGCAATTGGGAAGAATCCGGTGCAACATCGAAGAACAAAGCATATTGAAATTAAGTACCATTTTGTTCGAGAAGCAGAGCACAAAGGTCTTATCAAACTCAAGTATTGCGAAGGGGAAATTCAACTTGCTGATTTACTTACCAAAGCACTTAGCACCAAAAGATATGAAGATCTAAGGAGCAAACTTGGCGTAAGACCAAAACTCAATTAAGGAGGAGTGTTAGTTTATAATTGAAGTTTAGTCAAGTCTTTTATATAATTATTGATTATTAATTATGTAAGTGAAAAGGTATGTTTAAATGGTAGTTATTTAGTTAGGTTAGTTATGGTGACTATTCAAGGTATTCATTTAAAGTGCCTATTCAAGGTACCTCTTCAAGGTGCCTCTTCATGATATGTATTTTCTATAAATAGGATATGATGTAAACAATTTCACACATTCAAAAGTTGTGTATTTTCTTCCATAAACCGCCGGCAGTTCGGTCGCCGAGGCCACCTTCTTTCCCCATGGGCAGTGAAAGAATTCACCCCAATTGGTGCAAAAGGATTTGTGAGGATCGAAATTAAGCCAATTATTGAAAACGCAACACCAAAAGACCCACCCAAGGATGAAGACCACCCCAAGAACAGCAGCCCCCACTTCCAACTCTGCTCTTATTTCCTTATTCATTTTTCCCAACTCGCCGAGGGCACCTTCTTTTTGTTTTTCTTTGTTTTTGATTTTTTGAATTTTTGATGTAAAATGGCCAAAGTTCGTTTTGGTCCTTATATAGACCAAATAATTACTAGCCGACCATTATCTCCTCTTTCTAAGGACAAGTTTACAAGCTTTCCCAAAAAAAGGGACAATCCGATCCGGGCTTTAGAAAGAGTTGACCCGAACCCAATTGGACCCGCCCAATTGGTAGCGACCCGAATTTTTTTATACTCGTATGGATTAATAAAAGCATAATAAGTATATCGACAACAACTCCGAATGTAATTTGAGCTAAAATTGGTCCGGCCTGACCTAAATATTTCACGAATCGTTGTGAGCCAATCTTATCAAACTCGAACCAAAATCGACCTAAACGACCCATTTGTCAAGTCTACTCAAATACTACTCCTATCATGCAAAAGAGGATCATGATTATATTAATTGGTACAGAGCGAAAGAATTGAGGGGTAGAGCTAGAAAAGTGAAAGCCTTGGTAATTAGCGACCAACAAGTCTTAATAATTAAAACTCTTGCATTTTCATTTTCCCCTTATCTAGTTTGTATTTATAATTTTTCTTTTTTTAATTGGAGGGAAAGCATCTAGTGTTTTTACAATATTATTTTTTATGCGAGCACTTGACTCTACTTTATTTTCAGCGTACCCTTTTATATTTTTGACTCCACGAAATAAACAAACATAGAATCAGAAATAGAATCAATAATATAATATTCTTTCGTGTATTATTTCTAAAAATCAGAGTGCTTTCACTCTGGGGCGTCTTATAAGTGACAATACTGCAGGTCTTGTGTAGACTAAGTCCACCGTGGAGTAATTTGAGGGGTGGCTCCAGGTGAAGTAAGGAGTGGCTCCAGGTGAAGTAGGGGTGGTGTCAAGTATAAATTTGAGGGGTGACTTTAAGTGAAGTAGGGGTGGCTCCACTTTTATAGGGGGTGACTCTAGGTGAAGTAGGGGGTGAATCCAAATATTGGTCCACCATAGACTAAGTCCACACAAGTTTTTGTATGAAGTTAGATATGAGTAAAGCCTATGAATGGGTGGAGGGTGGACTTTTTTTTTGGGAAAATCATGTTGAAAATGGGTTTTGACCCGGGTTGGGTGGAAATTGTTATGAATTGTGTCAGAACTGTGACATACTCTTTTATTGTGAATGGTAAACCGAGGGGCTTTTTAAAGCCGACTAGAGGTATAAGGCAAGGTGACTCGTTATCCCCTTATTTATTTTGTTGTGTGCAGAAGGTTTTATGGTCGGAGAAGGAGGTGCTAGTAAAGGCGGTGGCCCAGGCAATACCTACCTATGCCATGAGTGTTTTCAAGTTCCCTGGTGATTTTTGTAATGAAATTCACGCCTTGATTCGGAAGTTTTGGATGAAACGCTAGCTGTATGTAGTGCTGCAATGTTTTGGGTGATTTTTGTAGTGCTGCAATGTTTGTATCAAGATACAGACATGCAAATGAAAAGGCTGAAATTGCAGGAGCTTATCTTGATCATAGTGGATGGAAACCACCGAGTTCGGGTCTGTGGAAACTTAATGTAGATGCTGGTAAATTAGGGGCTTTTGGTACTGGTTGGGGAATGGTGGTGAGAGATTGTGATGGTGAAGTAGTAACTTTTTGGCTTGAAGATTGCGTGGGAAGCTGGGTACCCCTCTCTTATTGCGGAAAGTGATTGCATCAATGTCATCTCAAAGCTGAAGAAGAAGGAACATATTAGGAGCCCTGTGAGTTTTATTTTAGATGAAATTGCTATATGGTCTTGTAAGTTTGATTTTTTGTCTTGGTCTTTTGTGTGTAAGAAGGGAAATAATTTAGTTCATTGTATTGCTAGAATGCTAGGTATCAACCTTATTCTTGTCAAGAGAGGATTTAGTTGGAGGACATGCCAAATAAGTTTATTGAACTGGCAAATACGGACATGTGTAATTTTCTTGCAATTTAATAATATCCCCGACCTATTTGCCATCAAAAATAATAATATAATATCCAAATTAGGTTGTCAGAAACCTTGGTTTCCGTTTCATACTCATAATTCAGAATTTCAAAACATATACAATTTGAGTTCATATTTAAACTGATATCCAAATTATGTTGTCAGGAACCTTGGTTTCTGTTTCATACTCATAATTCAGAATTTCAAAACATACATAATCTGAGTTCATACTTAAACTAATTACATATATCAATTGAAAAAACCTAAATCAGATTTTAAATTCAAATTAGCAGGGTTCGTGCTCATTCAAAACAGAATAAAGTAGGAGAAGAGGAGAGAAAATTACCGTGAAAGTGAAGGCGGTGGTCGTCGGAGCAAGACTCGCCGAAAAAACATTCTCGTTAAAATAGTGCAACGCTTTTCATTGTGGTAAAGATTTTCCCGCCCTTCTAAATAGGTGAAACACCTACAAAACTCCTAAATGAGGCCCAGAGTGCAGTAATGTTGGGAAATGGCATCACTAAATTTGTCCCATTTTTGCTAGTGTTAGTTTGCGAAGAGATAGCCAAATCTTGAAAGCTAATAAGTGATTGACATTTCTTTAACCCCGATCGAGCATATGATTGCATTATTGGCTTATTGCATCATCCAATTCTTTCTAGAAGGTGGGGGTAGAATGATGTTTGATGTTTGTGAGCGTATGCCTTGACGTTCTTTGTATCATCTTCATCTTGAAGTTTGTATTATTAATAAAATGAGAACGCTTAATTATCAAAAAGAAAATAGTGATTGATATTTTACTAATTATTTACACTAAACAATCAACTAATTGTTACACAAAATAAAGGATTTTTTGCCTAAAACTACCTTTGTTTTGAAAATTTTGAGAATAACTACCTTTGTTTCGCGAATTTGTCGAAAACTACCTTTGTTATAGTTTTTTTTTGCGAAACACTACCTCTTGACGGAAAATTGCAAATCGGGGTTAAATCTAACTGATTTCCACTTGATTTGACAATTTTACCCCTCATTTATTTATCAAAACATTTCCCCTGTTTCCTGAATTCTTCGTCATCTCCTCCTTCTAGCTCATTCTCTCTCTTCTTCGGTCTTCCGCAACTCGCAAGCTCAAAAAATCGCCATTGTTGATCTTGAAGTTACAGCTCGATCTGGAAGATTTGATGCTCGATGAACATGTTTTACCCTCTCTTTACCCCCTTTTATTCCCCCCCCCCTTTTTTCCCCTATTATTTCCCCTATTATTTCCCCATTCTCTCTCCTCCGTCTCCGGTAAACGTCGAAGTGGTAATGATGTGTGATGGTATTCAATCAAGATTGACATGAAGACGTTAAATGGAAATTCAGCAAGATTTGCAAAAATCTGTGTTCAAATGGATATTAACAAAAGATCCCCCTCAACAAATCATTATTGGCAGAATTGTTCGAAACAAAGCAAAAAAAGCTACAAATGTGGAAAAGCTTGTTGAAGTTACTCCTTAGTTTTCTTTTAATTGCTCCTTAAACCATGAAATTACTGGGCTCGAATTGGCGACAATTCTGAGGTAAAGTTTTTTGGCTTACTTGTTGATTTATTTTCATTTTGTTGGATTTTTGGATTTTGCATTTGGAAATTCTAATGGGTTTGTAATGATCAAAAACAAAAAATCTACTGGGTTTGTTTGCTGAAATTCTTGGCTTCTTAGTAGTGAGACTTAATCGACCTCCAAGGTGCCTTTTCTGGGTTGCTCGTGGAAATTTCTTGAATTTAAGCCAAACGCGAATAGTGTTCAGTTCTGGGTTCACAACATCCCAATTCAAGCTGAGTGAACTTAGTGTCGATTTTTTGGGCTTCTGTTTGGTGTATCTGAGGTAAATTTCTGGTTCCTTTGACCTCCAAGGTGCCTTTCTCTTGTATCCATGGCAGATCTTCTTCTACTTCTTCAAACTCCTCTGTTGGTGAATTTGAGGGCAATTGCTCTCTTTTTTTGTTGTCGCTATTTGGTGTTGGATTTCCAGTTGCTTTGGCCTTTAACGAAAAGGGTCGTCGGTGAATGCGTAAAGGGAGAACGGATGGAAGAGAAACAAAAGAAGGAGTTTTTGAGGAGAGAGAATAAGGGGTGACTGCAATGGGTGTCTTTGAAATTGAAAGCCATTGGCAAACCTCGGAAGTGGATGACGATAACGATGATGTTGTTATTGTTGAGCACAACATTTTGATTTTGCTTCACTCAAAGATGTACTACTACAGCAAGTAGCAGCTCTTCTGAATATTTGTTGGGTTGTGAGTAGTAATTCTGAGATTCAGTTTTAATTACTGAGAATGAGAGAGAGTTAGCTGGAAAAAGGGGGGAAAATAAAAGGGGGTAAATGAGGGGTAAAATTGTCAAATCAAGTGGAAATCAGTTAGATTTAACCCCGATTCGCAATTTTCCGTCAAGAGGTAGTGTTTCGCAAAAAAAAAACTATAACAAAGGTAATTTTCGACAAATTTGCGAAACAAAGGTAGTTATTTTCAAAATTTTCAAAACAAAGGTAGTTTTAGGCAAAAAATCCCAAATGTGACAAAAACTGAAGCTATATTTCCAACTCTAAGAAGGATGAACCAAAAGAAGGATGAACCAGCATCCCAGTTATTCGGTTCCTATCTACCACTTTCCCCTTCCATGGCCAAACTCAATGGAATCCAAATTCCTGCTCATCTCCAGCGATATTCCCGACTCTGGCTAGATCAAACTATTCAGATGAAGGCCATTCATTTGGAGAGAGGAGAGAGAAAGAGAATGAAAGGGATAGTACAACAGTGATACCAGACGATGCGTTGATGAGCGGTGAGCCGTCAATTGGCAGTTTACTCCTTAATTAATCAAGCATTGAAGGTATTTTTGAATGATGGACTTTGAATTTACGATTGTTTCTCATTGCAGTTGTCAAATTTGAGTTTAATAGTCATTGAAGTCCTCAATTTATTATTTCTTTGCCATCTACTTTTTTTATGTTTATTTTTTTCAATTTGAAAATTGTTTCTTCTCATTAAAGCCCTCAATTCATCATACAGATTTAAGTTACGAAGATTAAGAGGTTCTCTATTCCAATGGCCTCTCCTATCCTGAAGGTAATTTCCTCTCTTTACACAATTATAATTCTTAATGATCATTGATGACATATACCAACCGTTTCTTATTCTCATCAGCTCATTAGAATTAAATTTTTAAGTGAATTGGTCAGTTACAATTGGTAGGTCATCATTACACCATAAGCCATGATGAATGACAGAGATATGCCTATTGTATTTATTGTATTCTAAGTGCTATAAGTGGCTTATAAATAGATAAGTTGGGCATTCGGTGAAGGCATATCACCTGGTTTGTTTTGCTATCCCTTATTGAAATCATCTTAAAAACATGGCTTCTACCAATTATAATTCTTAATGATCATTGATGACATATACCGATGAAGGAGGAACAAACTACTCCAAAGGGCACTCCAACAGCGGATAAAAAAAATGGGTAGTAAACCAAATTGTTATGAAATGCAATTAGACAAAAGAGAAATTATTGTTTCTATCTTATTAATGTCTCTTTTCCCCAAAAAAAAATAAACTGTAATATTCTCCAAGTAAATGTAATGAATCATTTAGCAGCAATTATATATGAAAAATAAATGGATCATTTGCCTAGCATTGTCTCGCTTTATATCATAGAAATGTAGAAAGACACAAAACATAAATTAAATTATGAAAATACATCATGAAATTACAGATACATTCCTAAATAAGGGTATTGTAGTACACAATCAATTGCTACAAATAATTCAACAATGACTTCTCATTATAAAATAAGGGAACAACGAGCCCGTGCTAAAAACTAGTGGTTACCTAAAAATCAGAAAAGTAAAATAAAGCATAACCACAAATCAGTACTCCATTGTTCCATCATCCTCAAAGAACAAGATGCTATCGATCTGTTATATGACAACTAAGTCTAAGCAACTGAGCCTATCGAACAAGATGCTATGAAGTCATTGTAATAACAATCTGTAGTCAATATCGATTTACATCCAAAATGCATTTCGCTGACATTCAAATCAAAAATATTGGACACAGTTCTAATTCTAAATATCCAAAGAACTTAATCCACACCAAATGCCCCATCCCAATAATTTATCCATGGTGCTGCTCACTGACTTAAGAAATGAAAAGCAAAAAAGGGAAAATGATCACTTTCTGAATGTAAATAGGTACTTATTTTTATAGATAATTAGGCTTGTTATTGCAAGGCATCAATGCACATGAATACATAACCAATGCACATCAATACATAATAGATAATACTGGCAGTGCCGGAAACAGAAAACAGGTATTCAATACAGTTTGAAGGCTAAACAGAATCAAAAGAATAACAGGCTGGATAATAAAAAAAAACGATCGTAAGAAACTGATGTCCTGATCTGTCTCCAAGCACACATTACAGACTCATAGACAACAAATGTACTTGGTATAAAATTGCCTGATCTATCCCTTCTATCTTTTTTCTTAGAAATCTAGCCATGAGTAACAAAAACCCCAACCAAACATTTATTTGGTCATAGAATCATCAAGTCAGGATAAGATCACCTTCAATTTGCAATAATCAACCGACATTTTTCCCTGGAAAGAGGATGGAAAAAATGAAGCGCCAACAATAATTTAATGAAACATGATGCACCTGCATAAGCCACAAACACATCAGTTTGAAGATTAATGGGATGTGAGGAAAGTTTTGTAAATTAAGAATATTATTTTCTCTAGCCATAGATTAAAAATTATACACCTAATAGCCGAGATCAAGTGTACTAAAATTTGACATCAATTATCACTGCATTCATGTAGCTAACATTAAGCATCAAGTTTTTCCATAGAAAAGAATATCATTGTGGAATACCTGCAACATTCTGCATAACAGTAGTATGCCAGTACTGCACATGCGCGTATGTCATCAGAGAACAATACAAAATGAACCTGCCAATAGAGATGAAGATAGTATAATTAGTATGTTAATAAGCATCAATCTCTTGGGAAAGCCATGTTATAAACGTTTCATTCCTGCAAGTTCTCAGGCAGTAAAGAACAGCAAATTGTATCATATCAAAAAGAGGGCAGCAGATATTGTGACCAGATTAATTATGACATAACTGTTTGCCCAGCCAATCAAAGTAGTGTTTTATTTTATCCATTATTTGGGCATGGGAGATCGCTAGACCATGGGATCCGACACCATAGCTGGAGATCACTGGTCATCACCTCATGAAGTGAATGGATGAACTTCAGTACATTTTAGACAACATTAATATACATATATATAGTCATATACATTATTGAGGATGAGTAGCAGAGCGAACAGAATGTGATTTCCCTCCGAGTACGTGGCATTTATCATATCAAAAAAAAAAAAAAAAAAAGGACTGAAAATATTCAGAGATTGAAGGAACTTGCAATTACATTAATCTTCATTCATACCAGCTTGATATTCCCCAAACAAGCAAATTACACACACAATATCACAACACATTCATCTTCCAATTGATATTCCCAGTTAAGTCAACTCTCTCTGGGGTACGTTGCTAATGAATCTAGATTAGTTTATGCTGATCATAAAAGCACCCTAAATTACTGAAGCCCTAAACCTTAAGTTATAATTGGTCAAAATGAGTAAAAACTGAGATGTAACAAGAATCCGACTTACAGATATGAGGAGCAACTGGGAACAGTGAAAGACTTAGTTGTGGCAACCAATTAACTTATTGAGGCAACAGCAGCTGACAGTGAGAGACAGAACGAGTTAGAAAGAACAAAGATGTGGAATCAGGTAAGAAAACAGGCAAAATTAGACTGGGAAAACACTTACAAACGATTTTTTGGTGCTTTCCATGGCTCCCTCTTCCTCACTCTCTTCATGACATTGTGACACATGGAAAATAAACCTTCAAGATTCAAAGGATACATAAATTTTGAGATGCCCACGTATCAAAATTTACAAAACCAGGGAAACAATTAATTGAAGAAACAAACCTCTTGTAACTAAATCAAGCTATGACCCCTTTTCTTCTTGTCATCAAAAAAGATTTTCGGATTTAAGTTGAGGAGGATGGAAGTTCAATGGAGATGTAAAGGAGGTATGGGAGAGATGAAATGAGGTAAGGCTGTAATGGTTTAGTGGATTATGGAAAAACAGAAAAGAAAAGGGTAACAAGCAAGAAAAGGCAAACCAAACCAATGTCCAAGTTATTGAAAGAAAGAAGAAGGCAAATCCTGCATTTACAGAAGTACAGAACCCTTTGTGAGTGACATGATTCGAAGATTATGAAACTGACATGAACACAATGTAATTGAACACATTCATCATCATTGTATGTCAAAATAACAGTAGAATTGCGCACTACTTTGTAAGAACAAATTGAACAAGAATTCAATGCAGTTCAGGACCAGCATTTACAGAACCCAGAAAACATAACAAAAAATTGTAACAATGGAGATAATTCAACAGACACAAATACTGTACATGCCAACATGAAGAATTTCATAAAAATACAACATATAAAACCCATTACATGAACAAATTGTAAACTAAAGTAACAGTAAAGCATGCACAAATTTTGAAGACCCAATTCCACAAAGACCAACATTAACAGAACAAAAGAAGACTTAAAAAGAGTATAACAATGGGGATCATTCAACAAAGACACAAACACCAACGAATGAATTTCATAAAATTGCAAGATGAATTCTTTACTACAAAATAACGCTAATTTGAACAAGAATTCAATTGAGTTCAAGAAAACATTAAAAAAATGTAACTGAGCACACTGTAATGTGATTAAACAAGGTCAATCATCATTATAAACTAAAATAACAGTAAAACGTGCACAGAATTTTGAAGAACAAATTGAACAAATACCAGAAATTAATGAAACACAACAAGACATAAAAACTTACCCAAAGTCGTGAATTGAATGAGAAGTTCAATTTTAGAGGGTTCAAGATTAAATTAAGCGACCGCCGAAAGTTCGGTCGCCGAAAGTTCGGTCGCCGAGGGCACCTTCTTTTGTTTTTTCCATGGCAGGTGAAACTGAAACTGAGGATCGCAATAGTGAAACACGCAACACCAAAATACCCACGCAAAGACGAAGACCACCCCAAGAACAACAGCCCCCACTTCCAACAGTGTTTTTATTTCCCTATTCATTTTCCCAACAAAAACAACAATTCTTTTTGTTTTTCTTTCTTTGATTTTTGTTTTGTTTTTATGGAGGGCAAAAGTTCGTTTTGGTCCTTATATAGACCAAATAATTACTAGCCCACCATTATCTCGTCTTTCTTCCCCTATATTTTCCTTCTTTTTTTTTTTTTTTTTCATAAGAAGCATATTGTAACTCTTTTTTTAAGGCTTGATGAGAGTGTCCAGAAATTTTGCGAATGTCATTATCTCTTCGGAATTCACCTAGGGAGTGTTTGATTGATTTGGCGTAGGAGATTAATAATCAATTATTGCGAGAGAATGTTCGTGATTATTTGTTAAATTAATTTGATTCGTCATTAAAAAGAGTTGGTCCAGTCCTGAATCCAGACAGACTCGACCCAATTGGGACAGAGCCGATTTTTTTTATACTCATACTCATATGACGATTATATTAAGTGGTACAGAGCGAGAAAAAAATGAGGGGTAGAGCTAGAAAAATGAAGCCTTGGTAATTATAATTACCAGCAAGTCTTGATAATTAGAACTCTTTAGATTTTCATTTTTCCCTCATCTAGTTCGTATTTATAATTTTTCTTTTTATGATCCGAGAGAAAAGATCTTGTATTTGAACAATATTTACACTCATAGAGTAATATATTTATATACTTTCAACACTCCATTTTATCTTCACTCTTTCGTATTTTTGGCTCCGCAAACTAAATCGATGGGACAAACTTTAAAAAACACACATTAATAACATATATATATAGTCCATCAGTCAAACCATTTCCTATTTGGAAGGATGGACTATTTCACTCCCATTTGGGCTATTCTCACTCTCTTTTCTCTAAATTGGTTGATAAAGTCATAATAAAAAAAAATTGCAAAAAAGAAGAAGTATAAATGGAGTGGCCGGAAGAACACATATTGGAGTGTGTACACTCTACGTTTTGAGGTAATTATCCAAACTCTAAATTCGCTCAATTCATACTTAATTAGAATGTCGTTTCTCTTATAATTTAGTTTCCCATTTGGAACACCATTTTGATCTACCCCTCATTGTACTGGAGATGGGTTTAACCTGTTGGAGTTAGGGTTATGGGTTTAAGATTATTGTAAAGTCCAACAATTACTATTAGTTTAGGGGTTATGAATTGATTTCTATCTATTGTTGTTTAAAGCTTACTGTATTTCTAGGGTGATCAGGGGAGGATATTAAATTAAGGGGTCAAAAATAAAAATAAAAATTTGTTACAGTTATTTTCACCTGATTTGGAGTACTAACACACTACGTAGTGTGAAGTCGTAGAGTTATGGAGAATGATTGCCAGGGGTTGATAAATGCTAGAGAGAGGAGGGTTACAGTTCTTTTCACCTCATTGGGGAGGATATTTTAGTCATAGAGTTTTTTAATTTCATTTCGTGGTCGTTTGTAGGTAGAGATGGCAATAAGGCCGCCCACGAGTTGGCTCATCACCAACCTTGGGTAGTAGAAACTAGGAAGTAGTTTTTGGGTTGCTGGTTGTCTTTCTGCAATGTCGAAAACTTTCTCTTTGGATGCTTTATGTAATGTCAATGAGTGATATAGCCTTGGGCTTAAAACAAATTTTATTTTTATTCCCTATTTTTACCATGATTAATGATCCGACCCATTTCATATGGTTCCGGTAGGTTTACTGGGTCAAATTCTTACATCATAAGGCAACATAAGTAGCTAAGTAACCATCATATTAGTACAATAGTACTAGTACCGTAGTACGTAGTTTGAGACTAATGTGGCTCGCTCCTAGGCCTTTAAGTGTCCCCAACTCCCCATTGATGGTTTTTCATAATAATCCCGTGCATGAGCACGGCCGCACGGGCACAGACTAGCTACTAGTAAAATTTCAGGGTCAGGGCTATTAGATAATAGAGGCACTAGGTACTATACATTCATTTCACACTCATGATGTTCCATTGTTCCTGCCATTTCAACTTTCAATTATAAGAATGCAATTAAGGATACACTCATTTTAGGACACATTATACTGTAGATTAAACTTTCCATTATCGCATACATTAATTTATTTATGGCTACAATTACTGGCCAGAGATATATCCTGTACCATTGTTCAAAGGCACTGCATGTTACAGCACTAATGTCTTCTTAATTTCCTTGGATCATTCTCTCAGCACTCGAGGTTTCTTACAACAAAAGAGTTACAAATGGCAAACCAGTCTCGAGTTTCGGGTGGTATTGATTGGGTGATTTCTATTACATTTTCAGAACATATATAATGGTTCTTTATGTCAATTTTAATTTGATTGTCTGGCATGGCATGTATGATTTCTGTTAAATTACTGATTATCGAGGGTTTATACTAATGAAGAGCTTTTTGGGGTGGTCACAGTACAACATACCCATCGAGGAGGTTTTCTATAAACTGCAATGTAGCAAAGACGGTCTCACTTCTGAGGCTGTGCAAGAAAGACAAGGCATTTTCGGACCTAATAAAATGGCAGAAGAAAGGGTAAATATTTTTTTTTCTTTCCGTTTCAATGCCTAAGATTCTTATTATTTAGGATGTACTAATACTTGCTGCAGATTTTGTGTTAGTGAAGCTATTGCTCATATATTGTCATGCTCTTCTCCATTCATACTACAGTAACTACACTGTCCAAGTTTTTTTCCCGAATTTGTATGACAGTAAAATGCTTGGGAGGTGAACCGACTTCATGTAGTGCACAATTTTCTTCGTTTTATACATGATTAGTAGTATGCACACAAGAGGGTTATTAGTTGTATTTTCTTTTTCTCATTGTCGTAATTTGTTTATGATCTGGTGTTTTACAGAAGAGCGGTCTCTTGACGTTTTTATATTCGATGTGTAATCCTCGAGTAGCAGCTACAATCATTTTTGTCGCCAATGGATGGGTGAGTGGATGGGGTTTGTGGGTTTCCTACATTTTTTTTTGATTTATTTTATTCAGAAGTTGAATGTTGTGACTTCTTGGATTTACGTTGTTTCTACAATTTTTTGCAGGGCATGCATCCTGTTCCGCCGGTATCCATTCTTAGCATTTTTATTCTATTACTGTTTGCATCAATCAGTGTTATGTTAGAGAAGATGAGCACTGATCACTTTTCAACCGCCGCGAAAGATCTGGCTAGGACAGGGAAGGTATAATGTTTGGGTAACAAATCTCTGTTGGTATTCACGGCATATTTTTGTTGTTCACATATGGTTTTGTAAAAAGCTTGCTCCTGATCAGAAATCTTAAATAAGTATGCTTTCAGTGCTTTTGCTATTGTGGTGTATCTTAGCTACTGCTTTATTCAGGTTTTGCGTGACAGAAGGTGGTGTAAAGAATATGCTTCAGGTTTGGTTCCTGGGGATGTGATAAGTTTTAAAGGTGGAGATATGATCCCAGCTGATGCTCGTCTACTTGACGGAGATCCATTGATAATTGAACAGGTGAGTTGCAAAAAGTACTATGGCTGGTTATGTAACTCATGTGTTTATACAAAAAGTTGAGATAATTGCTCTGCAGTGTACATTAACAGGAACTTCATCTCAAATTACTAAAAGAGCAGAGGATGCTGTTTATTCCGGTTGTCTTTGTGAACAAGGGGAATCTGTTGCTGTGGTTGTTGCGACTGGTAGTCGTGCTTCCTCTTGGAAGGCATCTCACCTACTTGATAACACCAACAAAGTAACATACTTGGAAAAGGCAAGGAATTAGTAATTGCTTTCTTTTGGTTCAATAGCTTGTTCTTATGTCCTGTGGACCTTGTCTTCATTCTGTTAGTTCCTTTGTATTTTCAGGTCTTAACTGCCATCAGGATTTCTTGCGCAATCTTGATTGCTATTGGAATGATAGTGGAGATTATTGTCATGTACCCTTTTCAGCACCGAACATTTCGCATTGGGATAAACAATCTGCTTGTGCTCCTCATTGGGGTTCCCAATTCCATACAAACAATTGTACCATTGACTATTCTCCGTGGTGCCCGTGATCTTGGCCGGAAGGTTCGTGTGTGCTTCTTGGATGCTCTGTAAGATAGTTCTTATATTTCACCGAGATGTCAGATTTTTATCGATACTGGTTTCAGGGTGCTATCTTGAAGAGAATTACTGCGATAAAGGAGATGGCCGACATGGATGTGCTCTTATGTGGTACTTCTGGAACCTTGACATTGAACAACCTCACAGTTGATAAGAATCTCATTGAGGTATGTCATTGTTCACCCTCCCTTTGTCTTACCTCATCTGATGGCCCTTTCATTCACTGCAAACTATATAATACTCAGGTTTTTGGTGAAGGAACAGATGCAAATACTGTTGTTCTGATGGCAGTTCGAGCATGTGGAACTGAAAACCATGATGCGATAGGTTCTTCTATAGTGGGGATGTTGTCTGACCCAAAAGAGATTATATTAAGTGAACTGATGGATTGTTTGCAAATTTTTATTTTGATTTTACCAAATTCACGTTAAATTCTTTTGATTGATTTCAGGCCTGGACCGGTATTCACGAAGTTCCTTCCCTATATGCTGATGCAACTGATAAACAAACAGCAATAACTTATACTGACAGAGATGGAAAGTTATATCAAGTCTGTAAAGGTGCTCCTCGACAGGTATCTCTCGCACAATAGTGGTTATCGTGGCTTTGATTACTTCCTGCACTAAATTTTTTCTACTGTTTTCTTAGATCTTAAATCTGGCACACAATAAGAAAGACATTGAGGGAAGAGTCTGTGCAGTTACTGACAAGTTCACAGAGCGAGGCTGGCATACGTTAGCCGTTGCATACCAGGTAATATTCTGGCTGCACTCTTTGAATTTCCATTGCTTTGTTGATGCCTAAAAAGTTCATACAGGAAGTTACCGATGGTTTGAAAGAGAACAGTGAGGGTGCTTGGCAATTCATCGGTGTTATTCCACTTTTTAACACTCCCAGAACTGACAGTGCTGACATTGTAACAAGGGCTTCAAATCTTGGTATTAATGTCAAAATGATTACAGGTTAGAGTGAAAAAGTATTCTTTTCTGTTCTTTTCGTAATAAATTGGCATGAATATTGACGTTGCTGTTGCAATTTACATATGTTGATGGTAATTGTCCTTTCACTTTCTAGTATCATGATTTAGTATCCTAGCATCTCTTTCAGGTGACCAACCGGCAATAGCAAAGGAAACACTTCGTTGCTTGGGCATGGGAACCAATATCTATCCTTTGTCTTCTTTGCTGGACAAGAGCATGAATGAGTCAGTTACCACTTTATCAATTGATGACCTGCTTGAAAAGGCTGATGGATTTGCTGATGTTTCTTCTGGTACTATCTTTATTTTTTGAAACTTTTAAAAAGATTCTTCTGGTAGTCTTGCTATCTTTTTTTATTTTATTTTAATTCTTGCAACTTAGGTAGCATTGAAATAGTTGAAATGTTCTATCAGGTGGATATTTAACTATGTATATCACTCGTTTTACTCTCTCTATACTGAAGATTTATCTTGTGCATTTTCCTTCAGAGCAAGTGTATGAAATTGTCGAACGCTTGCAAGCTAGGAAACGTATATGCGCTGTGAGTGTGACTGGTCATGGTGCTACAGCTCCCCCTGCTCTGAAGAAAGCTGATATCAGAATAGCTGAGGCAAATGCAACTGATGCAGGTCGTAGCGCTTCTGATATAGTCCTCACTAAGCATGGTCTTCTTATTATTATTAAAGCTGTGTTAGCCTGTCGAAAGATCTCGCAGAGAATTAAAGATTACCTTGTAAGTTACTTATCAATATCATTCGGGCATATTATTCTACAAGTACCTAGTTCTCATCACTGGATTGTTTATCTCATGTCTTTCATTTAATGTACCTGTGCTTTATCTCTTTCTTTCCTTTATTTTGATGTTGATGTTGATGTTGATGAGTTTCTGGGGATTTGCAGATTCACACTGTATCTGTCACAGTCCATATAGTTGTAAGTGACTATTCCTATATCATTTGATTGTCACTCTCATTGGATATTTTCTCGAGCTCATTTCCTCATCCCTTTCCTTTGTCTTCTTCGGCTACAGATAAGTTTCATGCTACTGGCTCTGATATGGAGATTTGATTTTTCACCCTTAACGGCGCTTGTCATTGTCGGCTTCAATGATTGTGTGTCTGAAAATGCCCATATACTTTCTACATGTCATACTATTTAGTTGAGACATCTCATTTGTTTTAAAACACCTTATTTGGATCATTTTTGAATGTCGCCCTTTAACAAAGACACCCATTATTGCTTCACAGTTCTGAGTTTGGTTTCTGCATCCTACAAAGTAAAATATCCTCGTACTCCTGACCGATGGGGGCTGGCTAAGATACTAAAAAATGGTCTAGTTCTGGGTGGTTACTTAGCATTGGCGACTGTCCTATTTTTCTGGACTGCATATGAGACAGATTTCTTCCAGGTATGGTGAAATTGGCATTTATCTGTTCTAGTTTACTTGACAAATAAAGAATTTCTTTGGAAGCTGACGTATAATTTGATTTGCTTTTTCACTTTTTTGCCAGAGGGTATTTGGAGTGGCAAGGCTTGGGAAAACATCTAATACTGACTATGGAAAGCTTTCAAGTGCTGTTTATCTTCAAGTTAGCATAAGCAGTCAAGGTCTTATGTTTGTTACACAGTCTCGAAGATGGTTTTATACACAGTCTCGAAGATGGTTGTATATTGCGATTGATGTAGGCTATATTTACATTTTTCTGGGTCTTCAACTGGTAATCACATTGTTCTTGGTTCTTTATAGTTTACTGTTTCCCTTTTGTTTTCTTCTCACCTTAGGTGAAACCACACTTACGTTTACTATGATTGTTGGCATGAAGGTTAATATATTTTCCATTTTGAGCAGCTTGCAGTTTACGTAGCAGCTTTTATTGCAAGTTCAAGCTGGCATTCATTTGAAGGGATTGGTTGGGGTTGGGCCGGTGTCATTTGGCTCTTTAACATAATTTTGTTCATACCCCTGGTCATTATCAAGGCACTTATGCCCTATGTCAGGCAAAAGGTATGAATCTCACAATGTCATTGCGTTTGTGCAATTTAGTCTACTAGTTTTCTTGCTGCGATGTTCCGGTTTTGACTCTGTCATTTTTCGGGTTTGGTTACAGGCTGTCTATACCAAGAGGAAAGACATTGGAAAGGGAAATAATGAGCTTCAACTGACTCGTACGCAAATCTGTTGATGGATTTCAACCGACTCGTATGCAAATCTGTTGATGGATATCATAGTTCAGTCTATTTCTGCTAGTGTTAGTTTGCTAAGAGCTTAGTGATTGACATTTTACTAATTATTTGCACTAAACGATCAACTAATTGTTACAAAGAATCAATGTGAGTAAAATGAAGCCATATTTCCAACTCTTAAGAGCTATATCTCTGTTCAGTCCTTGCAACTTGCTGCAAATTGTCAACGAGGCTAAATTCACAAACTTGAGCCATAAAACGATGAAGTATAATCCATTGTTCCACAAATCAATACTCCATGGTTCCACCATCCTCTACATGATATCGTAAACATGAAACCTGCATGGAAAACCATAAATATGCCACAATTCTATGCTACCATGTAAAACAAGGACCTTATATACCTTGTTAACGGGATCGAAACCCAAGTGGCATCTCCTCTCACAGGCGACATACTACGTGTTGGAGGTTATAAACGGTGATGCATACCTTAGAATGGTCTCGACAATAGAAGCATATCAATCCATTAACGATATTTGTTATCGAGTTGGTGGTGAAAGGAAGAGTTGGCTCGTGAACACTCGCCCGATTCATAGGTTCCTTCCTTGTCCAATGGATCAATGACGAAACGACTGTCCCAACTGTAGGGGTGTTTAGCATGAATTTTAGGAGTATGGACTTATTTGTCTATACTTATTTGTCCCCGATTCAGCTCATGTCTCCTTACTTATTTGTTCTGTATGGACTTATGCTCAGCTACTCACTTATAATCTGTTTGAGTAGGGATGATTTTCTGATATCTTGTAAGTTATCTTTGTTGATGATTTTCTGATGGTTTGTAAGTAAAATTTCAGAAGTAAAATTTCCCAAAGGACTAAGAAGCTGCTTAAGTGGATACCCTTTTTTGCAGACTTGTCAGAACTTGCAAACATGAATTCTGATCAAGCATGAAATTCACAAATTTGAGCCATAAAACTATGAAGCATAATCCTGATTCAATCACTTCAAGTGGAGCTGCTGAAATAGAAAAGGTACATCAATGCTCACCTAAAATTCAGAAAAAGAACAAGATGCTACCCCCTATACGAAGACTACATAAACCTATCAAACTGTTATATGATGACAGCTGAGTCTAAGCAATTCATTATTTGACAACTGAGTCTAAAGTTCAACAGCTGGACCATTTGTAAACATGAGACCTGCAAGGAGAACCAGAAAACAGAAAGCACAAGTCAGAATATCATTTTAGAAGGAAATTAACAAAGAATGAGGTAAAATGAAAACAATTGAAATGCTTCCAAGGGAGAAAACAAGAGAACTTTAGAGAAGACTAGCCCAAAAACGCAAAACACAGTCAATTGAAATAACAATCGGCAAACAATACTGTTTTACATCCAAAATGCATTTCGCATTCAAATCAAGAATATTTGACACAATACAAATTCTAAATATCCAAAGAAATTGAATCCACAACAAATAAGTATTACCTATGAGAGTAGTTGATGTATTTCAACTCTTGAATTGCATACAAGCCCTTGTAAGACCCCATTCCAATAACTTATCCATGCTGCCGCTCACTGGCTCAAGAAATGAAAAAATAGAAGGGAAAATGATCACTTTCTGAATGTAATAGTTGCAAGGAACCGATGCACATGAGTATATAATACTCTGAAACACAAAACAGGTATTATAGTACTAAGGCTAAACAGAGTCAAAATAATAACAACCTGGGAGAAAAGAAGAGGGAGAAAGAAAGAGAAGGCTAGACCGAAAACCAAAACACAGTGATTGTAATAACAATCTGCAGTCAATTTTGTTTTAAAACCAAAATGCATATCACTCGCATTTAAAGATATTTGAAAGAATACTAGTTCTATAAATTGAAAGAACTAAACCGACAACAAATAAGCATTACCTATGATGTACTTCAACTCTTTTTTGCATACAGGCCCTCGGTGCTTGTAATACCCCCATTCCAATAACTTATTCATGGTGCTGCTCACTGGCTCAAGAAATGAAAAAAGGGGGGAAATAATCACTTTCCAAATGTAAAAGGGACTTATTTTTATAAATAATTAAGCTGTTATTAAATGGCACATGAATACATAATACTTGCAGTTGCAGTGCCTGAAATAGAAACAGGTATTCAATGCTGAATACAGTTGAAAGCTATAATCAAAAGAACAACAGCCTGGGTAAAACAAAACCTCACAATGGGGAATACCTGCAAGGCTTCTGGTCAACCATATATTCGAGAACATCACAAAATGAACCCGCCAATAGAGATTAAGTCAGCATAATTAGTCTTTTAGCATCAAACTCTTGGGAACGCCAAGATATAGATCGAGGTTGCAATCCTGCAAGTTCAAAGGCAGTAAGAGAACAGCAAATTGCAAGATAGAATGATGTCGAACGAGGGTAGCAGATATTGTTGATTATTATGACATTAACTGTTTTGTCAGCCAATCAAAGTTGTGTTCTATTTTATTTTCATTTATTGGATGGTGTGGTGTGGAAGATCGCTGGACCATGGAATCCTTGACACCATTGCTTAAGATCACCGCATGAAATGAATGCATGAACTTCAGTAAGTTATTAAGCATACAAATACTGATCTGAATGTCTTGTAGTACCTCCTACTTACATGTCATCACTTAATGCATTGAAAGCCTCTCTAAAGCACTAAAGTCTTTTTATAACAGCAGACATTTGCTAGATAACAGAGCCTATTGTTACAGCAGAGGCTTAAATGCAAAGTGGAAAAGAGCTTAAAAGCAGTAGGATAATTGAGGAAGAAAGATCTGAACATTCTCAAACAGTTGCAAAACTGGTTTACTTCACTATTTTATTAAAAGTATAATTGTATTTAGCAAATTATAATCCAAGTCCAACTAAACAAAAATACTAACAGCTGTCAGATAAGAGTAAAGCATCCAATATAGACAACAACCAATACTGACATTTAACAAGAGAAGTTCAATAAAGAGGCATATCTCCAAGAAAGGGGGTACCTACCAAATGTGAAACTGAAAGAGAAAGCAACTGTTATTCCAAATTTTCCCACATGAGAGTCAATGACAATCAAGTTTGTTTAGTGGAATTACTTGATGAATCAAGCTGCAAGGCGTGAGAGTCTGCATCATGTCTGCAACAACGTTAATGGAAGTACTCAGATGACAAACATTATCATTCAAATGTTTGCGTCATGTCTGCAGTAACATTAATAGAAGCTACACTAGGCTTTACCCTTCCACAAATATCATTATTCAAATGTACTGAGACTAAAACAATCAGGAAGGAGACATCCAACTTTACATGCTACTGATAATACACAGAAAGGAGTCAAATGTCGGCTTTCACGAAATTGACTCCTACCCCATATTCATAATCATCTCCTTCACCAAGGTCTGTATTACCCACAACTGATAGCATAAACAAAGCATCATTAAAATTTTAATCAAAATATGAGATTCAACTTCCCCCTTTTTCCCCTTCCAACTGATTGTTTCTGCTTCCAACTAGCTCACAAATATCATAGAGGCAGAAAACTAAATTAATTTCTCCTTCCCACTAGCTCACAAATATCATACAGGCAGAAAACCAAATGTCATGTGAGCGCAGGATTGTCAATCTTAGAGACGTCATGTCTACTTTGGACTTAAACATTGCTTGTAAGCACACATGCACTTGAACTAACACACTTTATTACAGAAGTATAAGGAGTGGATGGAGAGAATGACTTCAGCACCAAGTGTGCTTAGTTACAGAAAAAGGATTTCTAGCGGCCGGACCTCAGGAGCGCAAGCCCCAATAGCTCACCCCATTAGAAGAAGAAAATTTTCTAAGAAAAACAGAGGATATACAGAACCAGCTAAATGCATGTATATATAATAATTCAAGTACCTCCTCTTTCAAATTCTACAGCAAACTACTAACTGACAAGTGGACAAGTAACATGCAATGGTTGCTTGCATACAATACAACAAAACTCACCAAACAAATTTTATTTTTGGTTTTATTAACATAGAAAAATACCAAAGCTTCGCGGCGATTATATCATATAAAATTCAAGATTAGGCTTATACCATAGCTAAATCTAAATATACTTGAATAGCTAGCAGATCAGAAAAAAAACCCAGTTTCACTCAAATTAGGACAAGGCATATATGCACTCAGTTTCACTACATCAGCCCATCAGGAGCATAATCAAAGACATTTTCAGTCTACTGCCTTCAAAGTTCAAACAGACTACCAGTCTGAAATTAGAACAATAAATCAGTTTCACTCCACATCAAAATTGAGTCTGAAAGTAGAACAACAGAGGGAATAGGATAAAGATAAATCATACACATATGTTGAACGAAAAGAAATACTCTAATTCCTTAAACAGACCCAGGAAATTGAACAAGAATTCAATGGAGTTCAAGAACACAGCATTTAAAGAGACCCAAGAAAACATTAAAAAAATGTAAGAATGGCCACTGAAGAGTTTGGAAGTGACATGAACACATTGTAATGTAATTGAATACATTCAATCATCATATAAACTAAAATAACAGTAAAACATGCACAAAATTTTGAAGATCAAATTGAACAAAGATCAGAAATTACAGACACACACACAAGAAGACTAAGAATGGAGATAATTCAACAAAGACCCAAATAATGAAAGATAAAATTATTTCCTAAAAAGCAAAACTTACCTAAATTCGTAGATTGAACAAGAAGTTCAATTTTAGAGCTCCAAGATTAAATTAAACCATTACAGTCATGTTGGCGCCATAAGAACTCTGAGCATCCAAATCTTCAATTTCAATGGAGTTCCACAATACATACAAAACGAGGAAGACGAACCCCAAAACATAAACCTTCAATTTCTCTGTGCTATTCATCCTCAGGTTCTTTTTGTTTTTGATTTTTTTGATTTTTTGATTTTCCCAATTCCTGAAACAGACCCAAGAAATTGCACAAGAATTCAATGGAGTTCAAGAACAGCATTTAACCCAAGAAAACATTACAAAAAAAATGTAAGAATACATTCAATGATCATATAAAAACAGTAAAACATGCACAAAAATTTGAAGACCAAATTGAACAAAAACCAGAAATTACAGAAAAACACAAGTAAGACTTCAAAATATACAACAATGGAGATAATTCAACAAAGACACAAATACCAACATAATAAAATCTCACAAAAATGCTTAAAGATAAATTCTTTCGTACCAAAAAAACCAAACTACTTACCCAAAGTGGTGAATTTAACGAGAAGTTCAATTTTAGAGCTTCAAAGATATAATTAAACGGGCACCATTTCGCTCTCTGCCGGGGCCACCTTTTTGGCAAACAACCCTGGACAGCATAGCTTTAAACTAAAATTATAGCGCATGCAGATGGAGAATCCTGGTATAACACAGAAGACGACGAACAAGAAAACACAACCCACCACCACTCCTGCTAAATCCCCTGAGTGACTCATTTTCAGAGAGTTTTCTTTTTTTGTTTTCGATTTTTTGATTTTTTGTCAAAGAGGCAAAAGTCCCTTTTGGTCCTTATATAGACCCAATTATTACATAACTAGCCCACCATAATCCCCTCTTTCTTCCTCTTCTTTTTTCTCTTTTTTTTATTATTATTTATAAGAAGCATATTATAACTCTTTCTTGCATATTTTTTATCAAAAAAATAAACTCTTTTTTGCATAAAACCATGGTGGGAATGTTTTAAAAATTTTGTGTTTTTTATTAGAACAATAAAACGAAAAATGAAAAATAAAACTTCATTTATGTGTTTGGCCGGGATGCTTCCTTTTACAGTTGACATAATTACGAAACTTGTCGACTATTAAGTCGATGATTATTTCAAACAATGTTGACCATCGGTTTATTTTGGGTTAATATGTGATCGGATGAATATGAATGGCTGCTGGAAGATTGGATAGTTTGGATTTTATTTTTTCTGTTGGTGACCAACAAGCAAGATTGCTCTATCTTTTTAGCCTAATCGATCTTCTTTTATGTTGTGCTTTCGGTGAACGAATATTCATTTCTTGCATTTTCGTCACTATCATTGTTATGTTGTTAGGGCAGTAGCTATCATTTCTCTTATGAATATTTTTAAGAATGGGACTAATTGTTTTGTTTATGCTTTGATCTTCTTTTGATAAATTACTTGACGGATTAAAGACCCTATTTAGAAGTCTTTGAAACTTTTGTTTTAGATTACTAACGAAGCCACCTAAAATACACATTGCACACGACATGTTACACGTACAAAGTGTATATGGCGTTAGAGATTTCATACAAAGTAAATTTCATTTTCATTTCAAAATTTCAACTATGGTCTTTAAATTTACATTACATAAGAATTTGGTGTGCATATTGGGGTTACCAATTTA
This sequence comes from Tetragonia tetragonoides, assembly GCA_038025085.1. Lineage (NCBI taxonomy): Eukaryota > Viridiplantae > Streptophyta > Magnoliopsida > Caryophyllales > Aizoaceae > Tetragonia > Tetragonia tetragonoides. The sequence continues at coordinate 38,044,358 of CM076153.1, forward strand.
CCATCATACATGCTTGTCTGAAAATGGAAGGTATTCATAATTTTCTTTATAAGTAATTCACGCCTTCCTCATTTAGGGAATGAAATCCCACAAAGATACATACAATCTAAAAACTTTTTCTCTCTCTCGTTTTCTTTTCTCTCTATTAACTCACCCTAACTATAGGTATGAATCTCACAATGTCATTGCTTTTGTGCAATTTAGTCTACTAGTGTTCTTGCTGCGATGTTCCGGTTTCACTGTCATTTTTCGGGTTTGGTTACAGGCTGTCTACACCAAGAGGAAAGACATTGGAAAGGGAAATCATAGTTCAGTAATGGCAAGATAATTTGGTCACGTCCATTACTGCGATTTTGGATAGAGTATGTACAGAATGGCATCACTAATTTTGTCCTATTTTGGAACAGATTCAGTACACCATTTCTGCTAGTGTTAGTTTGCTAAGAGATTAGTAAATAGTGATTGACATTTTACTAATTATTTGCACTAAACAATCAACTAATTGTTACAAAGAATCAATGTGGGTAATAAAACTGACAAGAAAATATTGTAATTGAACACATTCATCATCATTGTATACCAAAATAACAGTAGAAATATGCACTAGACCAAATTGAACAAGCATTAACAAAACCCAAGAAAAAATTGTACTCCCTTCGTCCACTCTTTACGTTGGTAGTTTGATTTGGAACGAAGTTTAAGACAATGAATTTTTGGCTCAAAAATGACTCAAAGACCCTTGCTTAAGTACGAGAGAGAATATGGTGGTCCCTTGTGGTCCATGAAGTATGAGAGAGAATATGGTGGTCCCTTAAGTGGGTATATAAGTAATCTCATTACTTTCATTCTTACTTAAAACGGAAGTACCAACGTAAAGAGGAGACGGATTAAAATGGAAACTACCAACGTAAAGAGGGGACGGATGGAGTAATTTAACACATGGTAATGTACATTCAATCAATATTGTACAATTTTTTTTTTCTCGTCAAAAGAGGGTGCAATTGAATGGCGACCGAGGCACCCCCTGCTACGTCATGTTCGGACTCTCGTGTTCAATAGCGAACATATCAGACCAGCTGAACAACCAGCGCAAGCACTGGCCCCGTCAACATAGCACCAACAAGGGGCTAGTATAGTTCCTAGAAGCCAGCAGACACAAGGCATGGGGGGAATGGGGATTCGAACCCATGACCTTGCCTTACCAAACCACTTGAGAGTAAGCTTGGAACCACTAGCCCACCACCCTTGTTGGTCAATCAATATTGTACATACCAACATGAACAATTTCATAAAAATGCAAGAAAAGATGGAAAAAAAAAGAAGAAAACTTACCCAAATCATTAATTGAACAAGAAGTTCAATTTTAGAGCTTCAAGAACACCGGGAGTTCACTTCTCTATCGATCAAAATGCAAGATTAAATTAAGCATTCGGCTGTTCGTTCTCCGGGGCCACCGCACTTGTTTTCTTGCTAAAACAAGGCCAGGACTCAATAGTGTATTTGTTCATCATCCACCATAGAATTGCAAGAATCAACAATGCTCCCGCGAGGCAAGAACATACTACTGTGACAGTTTCTTGCCACTTTTCCATGGTTAAAATATATTTTTGCTCTTTTGATTTTTTTTTCTTCTTTTTTTAGAAAGAAGTGGGCCAAAAGTTTATTTTATCCCTTATATAGATTACTGAATTACAAAAACTAGCCGACCTTAACCCTTTCTCTTTCTTTTTTTCTTTCTTTTTTTTAGGGACATTTAAGTCTTGCTTCTTGTTTTTTTTTTTTTTTTTTTTTTTTTTTTTTTTTTGAGGGGACCTTAAGTCTTTTTTGCATGATAAAACGGTGGTGCGAGGGTTTTTTTTTTGTTATTTTAATTAAAATCGTGTTAACTAATGAGTGAAAATTTTGGATTTATATCCAATACCGAGGAGTGAGTGGTGAATTGATTTGGTAATTATTAGATCATTGATATGTGACGCAATTATATTTGTAGTTTATTATTGGAAGTAGCGTGTTTATTAAGGTTTCGTGTCTCTTAATACAAACTCATGGCAAGAAGTATTACCTTACATTGGTAGACTAACAAAGATCTTTTGTCGTTTTATACGTATAGTATTCTTTTTAACATTAAGAGTTGTCAAGGTCTGGTCATATACGAGGGTAAGAACGGATCTCTATACGCACATGCTATTGCCGTCTGCCTGTGGAAATGGATGGCTTATTATGCCTTTTTTATCATAAATTTATTATAATTTGCAAATAAAGTTATTGGTTTCATATCGTCAAATAGTCATTTACCTATTATAGAGAGTACATTATAAAACATATTTAACTCTAAATTACATCTCTTAGAAATAGAGTCCGCAACTTTGTAAATTAGTCTCTCTCATATAGTACACAGCAAACCCTTAGAATCCAGTCACATTCAGCATGCAGGGCTGGTTTCACTAAATATTTCATCCGGAAGCCAAGAAGTCACACCTTATTCATTTTCTAGTAACACCACCCAAACCAACAATGTCTGTGTGGTGGTAATAAGCAACATCCATATTCACAGTTACGAAACCAGAGGGGATCCCAATTATATACAGTACATTGCAAATCCTTAGAAATATTTGGTCGGGATGTCCAAAACTCATAAGTATCATAATCCAAACAGTCAGGGTCGTCTCTGATAGTTTGGAGACCCTGTGCTAAAATTAAAATTAGGCCCTCGTTTAGAATGTGACCTCAAATTAAGGACAACCAATACTTACCCTTTTTTGTTTTGAGGGGAAACCAATATTTTACTTAGTTGTACTCTCTCTTCAAAATATAAATATTTTAAGTCCGATACTAAACAAAATTCCTAAATGATAGAGCTACGAATTATATATCATTTTGCACAAACCAAACATACAAAATAGGTATGTGTCAAATATGTTAAGTTTATACAACGAATCAAATCAGGAGTGCAGGTGAGAAAAAAATAGAACAACTGTTGAACCTATACTATTGAGCACAAAGTATTTCCATCTAATTTATATATATATATTTTTGGGTAAGAGGACCGATAATGTGACATGTGTCACATTATTAGTGGTTATTATTTTCTTTTCTTTTTTATTTTTATTTTTTAATGGCTTTTAAGGTGATCATTAATTTTAGTAAATGTAATAATAAAAGCCTCTATTTAATACTTGATATTTTTAAATTTAAATAATATTTTGGATCATCACTTTTATTAATTTTTATATTTATGAGTATAAGAGAACTTAATGTGACCACTTTTATTGTATTTTATAATTGCGGAAAAAAGTATTTTGACGTGGCAATATGTTTTAGGGGATAAGTGAGTGTAATATGATAAAGGGTCACATATAGAGTCAATAAGTTATATATTGTGGGTATTACGTGGTAGCTGATATTTGACTAATATTTATGGCGATAAGCGTATGTCATGTGACAACAAACATGTCACTAATATTTATTCATGTGTGACAATGGTGACATATAAAGTCACCATTTTCAAGTTCTAATGTAGTTGTGGATATTACATGGTAGGTGATTTGAATAATATTTGGGGGGATAATCGTTAGGTTATGAGACAACTAACATGTGACTAATATTTGTGAAATAAGTGTAGCTATATAGTTTTGGGTAAAATCGCAACTAATGTCACAATTTGATTTGACATTAATTATTTTTCTTTTTTGTTTATATTTTGGTGAGTAATTAGCTTATCATAAACATCAGTAATTGTTATAGCCTATTCATATTCCTTTTTTTCCGATAGAATTACATTAATACAATCTAAAATGGTCTTAATGTCCAATTTTAATGTTTTCAACATAATAAAAACTCTTATTGGGTATAGATCAAAAAATGAATATTTGGGGGAATAGATTCACATAAGGGTTATATAATTGTGGTATAAGCGTAGGTAACGTACAAGTGTCACATATTAATGAATTACATATTATTTTCCTTTTTTTTTCTAGATTGTGAGTTGTCACTATTTTCCAGTTAAAAGAAGGTAGGTCTTTTAACTTATAGATTCCAAATACTAAAATACACCTTAAGGGACAGTCTGATCAAACATATGGTTGTTTGATAACAAGAATTATATTCTTTGGTATGAGCATATACTATATGAAAATAATCGGAGAATGATGAGTGGTATGACATGTGTTTCGACCAATTACTATTTTTCATTAATCTTTATATACCTATGTATAATTTTAAAAAATTTCATTATTCTTTATTTACCTATGTATAATTTTAAAAAAAAATCCAAAAAGTTATTTAAACATAAAAATATAATGATAATGGGTTGTTCGTGCGTAGCACGGGCAAAGTCCTAGTCTTTTCTTAAATATAAGAATTTTAAAAATAATGCAATCAATAACTACACATTCAAAATTAATGTAATCATCAACCAGAGAATCAAACTTATACGATCAATAACTAGAAATTAGATAATTATACAATCAAATTATAATATCAGGTTAACCTTAATTTAAAAATAAATGAAGACATAATGAACATTTACCATTTAATTAATGATAGTTTTTTTCGGGAGAGAGAAAGTTAAAAATTGAAAACAAAAGGACAGAGATAGAGAAGCTGAAAACACTAATGACTAAACTACAAAGGCAAAAAGAAAAAAAATAAAATAAAAGGACTCTCAGGTCATTTGGGAAGAGAGAGAAGGACAGGATGAGAGAGAGGGCCCCATGAGAAAGGCGCATAAGAGCATCTCCATTGGTTAGCCCCAAGACATTAGCTTGAGTAGAGAGAATATGCTAATGTAGCAAACACCCAATGGAGCTATTAGCTAACATAGTTGATTTGCCCCTGGAAGCCAATTGGCTTGGTCAATTATATCCAAAATTTAAAAATAAAGCATTTGGGTCATTGAAATATAAAATAGGGTGGGCCCTCATAAGCAAATGTGGGTGTTTGCTTAACCATTGGAGATGCTCTAAGAGCATCTTTTTGTACTTTTTGCTTTCCACCTCATCTAAGCAAATCAACCCTTTCCTAGCTACCATCTCACTCCAATGGTTAAGCAAACACCCACATTTGCTTATGAGGGCCCACCCTATTTTATATCTCAATGACCCAAGTGCTTTATTTTTAAATTTTGGATATAATTGACCAAGCCAATTGGCTTTCAGGGCAAATCAACTATGTTAGCTAATAGTTCCATTGGGTGTTTGCTACATTAGCACATTCTCTCTCAAGCTAATGTCTTGGGGCTAACCAATGGAGATGCTCTTAGCAAATGGGGTGTTAGTCATACCATTGGAGATGCTCTAATGTCCTTGGACAACGCACAATTCTGTAACAGGCTTTTAGACTTACTTGCTTTTGTTGCTATTCACTGACCAATACTTTAGGTGTTCAGTATCTTTTGTTGACCCAATACTTTAGGTATTTTTTGGCCCAATACTTTTGGCTGAAATGCGCCCTAAATTTGCTTATTATTCTGGGGGCCCTGTGCGGGTGCACTGGCTGCACCTGCTCAGGGACGGGCCTGCAAACAGTAACGAGGATTTTATTTCTTTTTTCCAAAGATCCCAAATAGTGAAAGCAAAAACAATGGACCAAAGGCAGGAGTTATATAAGTAGATTTTGACCATAAGTTAGAAGAAAGTCAATTCGTAAAAGTCTCGTGGAAGAAAGGGTTGGGACATCAAATTTAAGCCATATATCTTTAGCAACCTCATAATCCCTAAGCACATGTTAGAAGTTCTCAGCATTCATGTCGCAAATAGAACAATTTTGGTTGTCAACTATGCCTTTGGAAGTAAGAGTAGACATGTAAGTAATGGTATCAAACCGGACAATTCGAACGAAGAATTGAATTTTAGAGGGGGGTATTGGGAGCTTCCAAATCTAGATTAGATCAACAAGGAGAATATTTTGAAAAACAAGAGGCTCAAAAGCACGAAAAGAATGAAATAGATAAAATAAACACACTTTCAATAATTTTATAGATATCTTATATTGAACTCCAATACTTATTCTCCATTCGTACTATATATTAGGCTATCGTCACTTTGTTGGATTTTACCTTTTTTTTGTTTTTTGTTTTTGTTACTCGTTGCTTTGTTGGATTTTACTTGAACGAGTGACACATCCTCCCATTCACTCTATTACATTTGACTCATTTTTGTATGGTTTTTTTCATTTTATTTTTCATAATTGTTATTTTTGTAACATAAAAAATATTCAAAAATTTGAGGTGCATCAATAAACATCTTATCCCCATCAAATAATTAAATTCTTGTTTAGGGTAGTTTTTAGTTTTGACTTTTTGGTATTTTTGAAAACTAAAAACCATATTTGAAAACCAGTTCGTGGTCGTTTTAGTGTGATTTCCCCAAATATAGATGATTAGTAGAATAATTCTCAAACTAGATTCGTCTTGTAAATATATCCCACAATGTACATCATGTAGGTTTGGAGGTGAGGACTGTTTGGTCAGGCTTATGAGAGCATTCTTATCCATAACCAAGAACTTGGTCATGGAGGAGATAGGAAGTGGATGACCAAGAAAATTGGTGTTTATCCATGACCCAAACATGGGTCATGAGGAGAGAGAAAGGTGACCCAAATTGATTTGGGGCGTTTTTGCCCCAAAAACTGAGTCCCGATCATGGTGGACCCCCCACGTGAGTTAAATTTTTTTTTTTTTACTGAAAAACGTTGCAGACTGAAAACGTCGCCCCCTGGCTGGCTCAATATTTGGTTACCGTTGCATCTTTGCAACGACTATAAATAAATAATAAATAAAATTAAAAAAATACCAACGGCTATATTTTTTAGAGATCGATAAAATGAGACCCATATTAGTATAGTTTTGCACAATTTTAAAATCAGCCCTTCTCTCTCCTAATTTCATTATTATTCCTAAATTCCTCTAAAAAAGTCCTATTCTTCTACAATATGAATCCTAATAATTTTCCCTTTGGTGAAAATAATAAGAGTAACAAAAATATTAATCCTACCTAACCCGATCCCGAAATCGATGAAAAAATTTATTTCGGATCCTCGTTTTCAAAAATATCTTTGAATGTATGGAGTCGATCCAAATAATTGAAATGTTTTTCCACCATATCCAAATGCTCCTATTTCACTACAAAATTCATATCCAAATTATCCCACTCCATTTCAAAATTCAGAACGTCCTTTTCCACAATTCCAAACACAATAAAAAAATGTTTACCCAACATATCCAAATGTTAGTCTTGGTTCATCTTCTCCTTCACTCCCGACTTTTGATGCCGATAGTGAGCATCGTGATGAAGTTGTGGAAAAGGAGCTAGAAGAAGAAGGTGGATATGGCAAGACGAATTGGACGATAGAGCAATTTCGAGCCGTCATTTCTGCGTTTTTCATGGTAAGCACGGATGCTATCATCAACACCGGTCAAAAGCAAAGATCTTTCTATGCGAGAATGCGCGATCACTATGAGGAAGCTCGGAAGGAGAGGCCCAACGAACTTCCATTTCGAACAGCTGATATGGTAAGAAATCGTTGGAAAGAAATTGCACCGGCGGCGATGAAGTGGGCCGGATGCTTTGAGTAGGCTCAAATAAGGAGGGCAAATGGAGAGAATGAGGCTGATGTGAAGAAAGCGGCCAAAAAAATGTACCAAAGACACTGGACATGACTTCCAAATTCCAATATATGGAATGTTATGAAATGATAAGTGGGTATAACAAGTGGAAGTTACATGTTGGCAACTCGATTGCCAATAAGGAAAAAAAAGTTATTATAAAGGAAAGCGGCGACACCGACAGTGGCAAAAGAAAGTCGACCGATGAAAAAAATTAGTATTTCTATCCCCATCAATCAGCCAGTTGCACCTAGATTTCATCATCCAAAAAATGCTTAAAGATAAATTCTTTCATACCAAAAAAAAGAAACATACCCAACATCCAAGATTTTTATCCACACTAGCAGTGCTCCATAACAATAGTTAGAAAGAAAGAACAAGAAGGCAAATTTTGCAACACAAAATTCCCAGAACGAAAAAAAAAGCATTGTGAGTGACTGGAAGATAATGAAACGGACATGAACACATTGTAATTGAGCACATTCATCATCATTGTATACCAAAATAACAGTAGAAATGTGCACAAGACCAAATTGAACAAGCATTAACAAAACCCAAGAAAACATTAGAAAAAATTGTAATTTAACACATGGTAATGTACATTCAATCAATACTGTACATACCAACATGAACAATTTTATAAAAATACAAGAAAAGATGAAAAAAAGAAGAAGAAAACTTACCCAAATCACTAATTGAACAAGAAGTTCAATTTTAGAGCTTCAAGAACACTGGGAGTTCACTTCACTATCCATCAAAATGCAAGATTAAATTAAGCGTCCGACTGTTCGTTTACCGGGGCCACCGCACTCGTTTTCTTGCTAAAACAGGGCAAGCACTCAATATTGTATTTGTTCACCATCCACCATAGAATTGCAAGAATCAACAATGCTCCCACGAGGCAAGAACATACCACTGTGACAGTTTCTTGCCACTTTTTCATGGTTAAAATATATTTTTGCTCTTTTGATTTTTTTTCCTTTTTTTTAGAAAGAAGTGGCCAAAAGTTCATTTTAGTCCTTATATAGATTACTGAATTACAAAAACAAGCCGGCCTTAACCCTTTCTCTTTCTTTTTTTCTTTCTTTTTTTAAGGGACATTTACGTCTTTCTTCTTGTTTTTTTTAGGGAACCTTAAGTCTTTTTTGCATGATAAAACGGTGGTGCGAGGTTTTTTTTGTTATCTTAATTAAAAAGCGTGTTAATAACTAATGAGTGGAAATATTAGATTTATATCCAATACCGAGGAGTGAGTGGTGAATTGATTTTGTAATTATTAGAAGATTTGTGATCATTGATATGTGACGCAATTATATTTGTAATTTATCATTGGAAGTAGCGTGTTTAATAAGGTTTTGTGTCTCTTAATACAAACTCATGGCAAGAAGTATTCCCTTACATTGGTAGACTAACTGTTTCGGGGTTCTTTTTTGGGGGGTCGACTAGGAAAGTGTCGAAGTGAGGGAGCTTCTGAATCAAAGGTCTAAACGGGCGACCTGCAAAAGAGAACACGTGACATTGGCGCCGTTTGTGGGGAGCCCTTTGTTGAATGGTCTACTTCACAAGATCCAGAGATTACATACTTTCGCCATTTTACCTCTCACCATACGGGCTCATCTAGTGATCCACAGATTATTAGACATTTTTTATCTCTCAGCCTACGGGCTCATCTAGTGATCCGCCACACGCGGGTTCACCCTCAAACGTGTTGGGCTCACTCATTTGTCTAAGTACTGGGGTTTATTTATCCTCGCAGAATGGGTCCTACCAGTAATCGGTCGACATACAAGTTAATCTCCTACATATGTTTGCCACATTGATTACCCCAAATTGAAGGAGCTTAGCAAGTATATTTGTAATTTATTATTGGAAGTAGCGTGTTTATTAAGGTTTCGTGTCTCTTAATACAAACTCATGGCAAGAAATATTCCCTTACATTGGTAGACTAACTGTTTCGGGGTTCTTTTTTGGGGGGTCGACTAGGAAAGTGTTGAAGTGAGCGAGCTCCTGAATCGAAGATCTAAACGGGCGACCTGCAAAAGAGAACACGTGACATTGGCGCCGTTTGTGGGGAGCCCTTTGTTGAATGGTCTACTCCACAAGATTCAGAGATTACATACTTTTCCCATTTTACCTCTCAGCCTACGGGCTCATCTAGTGATCCACATATTATTAGACATTTTTTAGCTCTCAGCCTACGGGCTCATCTAGTGATCCGCCACACACGGGTTCACCCTCAAACGTGTTGTCCTCACTCATTTGTCTAAGTAATGGGGTTTAATTATCCTTGGAGAATGGATCCTACCAGTAATCGGTCGACATACGAGTTAACCTCCTACATATGTTTGCCACATTGATTAGCGCAAATTCAAGGAGCTTAGATATCCCCAATTACTCGACTCAAAGTACAACGTTTGTGGTCATCCATTTTTTCCAAAGGTCAGGGGCGACCTGTTTATAGGCTTCCCCAAGAGAAGGCTTCAAAGAAGGAAGAAAAGAGTTCAAGGTCGACCATTTACAATCTCACAATTATGATCGTCCATGTTGTCAGAGCCAAGATCGCTCAAGGGGCTCCAATCGCCTGTTTTTGGGTCGTCCATTCCATGGACGCCTATTTTTAAAATTCTGTGGTCGCCTATACATTGGCACCATCATACTTGGTCTTCTACAAGGGGAATGTCTGGCCCCTCGTGGTCGTCCATTTCAACATTCTTACGGTCGCCCAGGCAAGGGGCTTCCCCCGTGCACCTTGACACCACATACTTGGTCTTCTACAAGGTGCTTGTTTAGCCCCTCGTGGTCGCCCATTTCAACATTCTTATGGTCGCCCAAGGCAAGGGGCTCACCCCATGCATTTAGGCACCATCTTACTTGGTCTACCGCCAAGGGCTTATTTAGCCATAGGGGTCACCCATTTCACTCAAGAAACGACTTGCCATCATAGGGAGCTTCATCCCCGTACAATTGGCTAGCACTTGGGCTCTCCCAAGGGCTTATTTAGCTCTAGGGGTCGCCCATTTCACTCAAAAACGACTCGCCATCATAGGGGATTCATCCCCATACAATTGGCTAGTATTTGGGCTCTTCCAGGGGCTTATTTAGCCCTAGGAGTCGCCCATTTCACTCAAAAATGACTCGCGTAGACACCCTAATCGGTTCTCGTCCCCTGACACCGCAACGCCCGATGATGATGGTAATGGATTAACATGGACGTAAGTAAAAAAGGACATTGCTCGGAAATCTAGACCAAATTCCTTGAAACCTCAGTCTTTGGATAGCCCTTGTTATAAGGATTCCAACGCCTTTGACCTTGCCTCAATCAGGTTCCTGGATGAAGAGATATCGCGTCTCGAAGATTTGGGTCAAAACAGCTCAATCCCGGCCCCCTGGGCCAGCCCAAGGGCAATTTCGTAATTTACAGAGCACAAAAAGTCAAAAACCCTAGTCACGCTCGTGTCGTCAGGCACGGCGGCCTTCGCAGGCTGCTCAGCGGCCAGCGCGTGACAACGGGGGCCATTGGGCCAGCCGCTGAGCCCAGCGGCCGCCGCGGGCCCCAGCTACCCTCCGTGTGGCCGCTGAACCAGGTTTTTAACTGGGCCGAGTTTTGGCGCCGGGCTTCTCGCCCTAGGCCCCTAAATCCGTCCCCCAACTCTATAAATACCCTTTTTCACCCTCTTTTGCTGGAGGTCAGTCAGCTCATAATTTTGAGAGCATTGAGAGCACATATTTCCCCAAATTCAGAAATCTGAAGATTCAAGCAAGTAATATACCTAGCCTAGCATCCAAGATCGAAGAGCAATCCCAATTCTACTAGTCCCATTCGAATAGAACGTCCAGGTTAACCATCCCGAGGGCCTAATTCTTTATTAAATCTCTTGTTTTATTGTTTATTAATCATGTTTTATTTAGCTTTTGATTATGGCTGAATAAATTCGCATGCTTTTGATTTTGTATACAATTATGCATGATTAGTTAGTATAAAGTTTGTGTCTTTTTTAGTTTATGTAAGTTTGCTTCTTTTCATAGTTTTTGCATGCATATAGTAGCCTCCTAGGTTTATTTTAGCATAAAGTTAATGTCTTTATATTATTATTATTATTCTTTTGAAGATACTAACGGTTTTTATTAATGTGCATATGCAATACATGGCGCGTTTAGCAAAGTTGGTAGGTTGGAGCGTTAATTAATGTTTTATATCATGTTTATGTTTGTTAATAGTATGCATGTAAATTGGATATAAATCGTGCAAAGTGACAGCGTAGGTAATTTGGTTGTTCTTAACCCGCCTAGTTAATTTAGGATCATTGGACGATCGGATCTGTATGGAACCATATAGCATTAATAAATACTTGACATGGATAAGCTTAGTAGAGGCCGTTAATACGGGCGATTTAGATGAGATTCGTTTTGTTTATTTCTTACCTACATCCCCGAACTCATATTTAGTCCCCATGGACATGAGTCAATTCTCAATAGGAATTGGGGTGCATTTTTTATGGTTTCCAATTGTTTCCTTAAAAATGGCGGCTTTTTATTTGCAAATTATTGTTCTTTATAATTAATTTGAATCACATGTGACATATATTTAAGAACCATTAATCTCAACTAAAAATCGAAAACGCGCCGGAAAGACGAGTGTTCTTACAGTGGTGACTCAACTGGGGACTTGATAAGAGAGTGTAATTCGAACACTTATCCATGTCAATGATTTATTTTTAGCTATTTGGTTTAATTACCGTACGTGTTTATTTTCTTTGCCTCTTTGCATCCATATCATTCATATTGCATGCATTATCTTTGCAAGATGTTGAAAGACATCACCACTCCGTTAAAGGATCTACCCTTTGGAATATTGTCTATGACTTAGGTCGCTGATCCACTCGGTCCGAATTACCTTTGCACATAGTCGTGTTCCACCCCATGGCATTTACATGTTTCCATTCGAGATGTGTAAAACGGTACAACTAGTCTTACTATGCACCCCATAGATGACAAAACACATCCGGTCATGGGTTATCTTTTCCAACCACAGTTTGCGTCAAACCACTGCATTATGTCTCATAGTCCATATCAAAGTGCTAATTGCTTTATTTGCTATATTATTAATTGTTTCCTTGCTATGTGATTAACTTCCATAGAATATTAGGATTAGATCCCCCCTTAGGATTCTTTTATTGAGTCCTGGTTAGGGAAGGTTTCCCTTTTGTTTGCTTGTACGTTTGGTCAGATAGAGTGTAGGATCTTATCTTTTTAGGAATTAGAATCCCTGTATGACTCCGACGATGCTAGTGACCATGTTAGGAAGACGTTCCTTTCCATCAGAATTAGATTGCATGCAAATAACATATTCCCGTCAATGATCTTTCACCAAATAAAAAAAAAGAGTCCAATTTAATTCCATATGCAAGTCAACAGTATTTCTCTTTTTCTAAAATTAGGGAGTTTCATCCCATATGCAAGTCAAGAGTATTTACAATTCTAATAGAGTCGAAAGATCATTGATTAGAATATGCTATTTACATACAATCGCGTCTTACTCAAAAGATCACCATGTTGAGGATTAGTGCTAGATTCTCTTCCCACATTTGTTTTAAAATAAAAACTTTTATTATTATGTGGAGATTCCCATCTATTTTCTATTTTCTTAAACGGGCCTTTTCATGTCCAGAATTGGTAGAAGTAGAGATCCTGGTCCTAGAGAGTGGGAGAGAGACGAGTCCAGCAAGAGGTTAGTTCGCAAGTTGTCGTTCGAACCTTCACCACAAGCACAGTTCGTGGGCCCTGTTTGGCTCGATTACCTTCGCACACCGCCACTGTCACCTCAAACATCACCATCCAATTCGCCTAAGTCCGCTATGTCTGGAGACGCCGAGAGAACTGCTGACCAAAAGATGGATGACCTTTTAGCCCAAATGGTCGCCATGAATGCTAGATTCACTGATATGGAAGCCCGTGTCGCCAAGTTGGATCCCCCTAGTAGAGATGATGATGATCCCAAGCCCGATGGGGAAAAGGCCGAACCCTCCACTAAAGAGGTGCAAGAGCTTCAAGCCAAGCTAAACAGGCTTGAATCCGTCTTAGGTAAGAGTCGGGCCTTCAACGACATGATCATCAATTCTGAGGGCTATGCTCCCCTCATCAAGGGAAAATTGCCCACCAAGTTCTCCATGCCTGAAGTTCCCACATTCAAAGGAACCGACGACCCACAAGATCACATTAGGGCTTTTACTACTGCATTGGGCCTTAGAGGCATTGAACAAGAGCTGTATGTTCACCTCTTTCCCCAAACCTTGGATCCCACTGTCAGGGCCTAGTTCTTCAAGTTGCCCACCCAAAAGTTGGAAAAATGGGAAGATCTATCCAAATTGTTCCTTTAGAGATATGTTGACAATGTCTTGCCACCCATGACATTAAGAGAGCTGGACATCACCAAGCAAGGTGACAAAGAAGGGTTCACTAGTTTCGTGAGAAGATGGAGGACTAAGGTAGCCGAAATGATTGATCGCCCATCTGAAAGGGATCAAATCAGAATGCTAGTCCAAAATTTGACATCTGAATACCGTGAACACATGAAGTTTCAACCCATAACCACCTATGCCCAATTAACTGAAGTGGGCATGGCCATTGAAGATGACCAACTCCAAATGGGGAAGAACAAGGTCACTTACAATAACAACACAAGCGGATATAAAGATAAGAAATACACTAATACCAACCATACCTCCACTAGTAGAGGAAATGAAGTGAACGCCATAGCTGATAGGCGTCCAAGAAGGTACACTCCCCTCGGGATGACTTATGTCAAAGCTCTAGATAAGTTGATCAAAGGGGACTATCTACATCCGATTGGGCCTACCCCCGATCCACCTGTAGAGAAAAGGTCACCATATTGGAACGAGTCCGCATTCTGCAAATACCATAGGGGGCGTGGGCACGATACTGAAAAGTGTTACACCCTTAGGGATAAATCCAAGACCTGTTTGACAATGGCACCATACCATTGCCTAAAGATGCACCACCACCCAGTAACAACAACAATCCCCTTGGGAACTCTTTTGCTATTGACATAAAAGAAGGGTTTGATCCATCCTATTTGATCACGCCTATTGGACAGGCCATACCACCATACTCAAGCCCAAGATCCACGCTGGACGTCTGCGGCCTCTGGGATAGTGATGAGGAAGATAATGGGGCATACACTGATCCAGAAGATGTGTTGACTCCTCAAGTCCATGACATAGCTAACGGCAAAGCCTGGTATGACATCTCCAATGATGAGAAGGAAGAAGATGACAAAGCTCTAAACTATCTCACAAGATCGGGACGCCAATTCAGGCCCGAAAACATCTACATGGATCCATCTCAAATCCAACCTGTAGAGCCTGTAGCCATCCCCAATAGGGATTCGGCCCAAAGGGAAATGGAAAAAGAAGATGATGGGACCAATATCCTCAAGCAACTGCAAAGAATAAAAGCCGATATATCCATTTGGCAACTATTGACCACTTCTATCACTCATAGAAGGGCCGTGCTAGAGGCCTTGAATGCAACCTCCATCTCTCCAAATGCCACTCCTGAAGAGGTAGTCAACCTCCTAATCCAAGGAAAGTCATCCACGCCCATCACTTTTTCTGATAAAGAACTTCCACCCGAAGGTATTCACCACAACAAAGCCCTTTATCTTACTGTAATCTATCAACAGAGACAAGTCCCTATGACTTTAGTCGACAATGGCTCGGCTGTAAATGTATGCCCTTTGAGGACTGCTGAACACCTCAAAATAGACTGCAACAATCTCGCGCATTCCGCACAAGGGCTAAGGGCATATGACAATTCCAAAAGGAATGTATTGGGTACTTTCTCCATGAATATCAATATTGGGCCCATCGAGAAAATGGTCCAATTCCATGTAATCGACATTCCAGCCACTTTCAACCTACTCTTGGGAAGGCCCTGGTTACACGGGTTAAATGTTGTAGCCTCAACTCTGCATCAAAAGGTGAAACTGTCCTTAGCAGGATCCACCTTGGAGGTCTGCGCTGATACCATGATAGCCCAGATTTAGAAAGCTCCAGTCCTAAAGATAGAGCATAATGAGCAAGACGAGGAGTTATGGGGTTTTGAGAAAATAGCCTTCATAGAAACAATAGAGCCCACACTCAATGTGAATGCTTTACTCAGAAAGCAAGGCCACTTCCCAGGCACCACTTTGGGCCCTCATCCCAAGGTAGCTCAAGCCTTTTGGAACACCAAGATCAAAATGACTTATTTGGGCTAGGCTACCGGCCCACAAGGCAAGAAGTTAGGGCCTACATATCCAAAGTGATGGCTAAGAAAAGAGTCCTTGCGGCTAACGAACCCATTACACATAACATGGGTCCTTACCCCTTCACCCTCAATGGGCAATTTCTTCAGGAAGGCGACCCATATCCTTACTATGGATTCCCTGAACCATACACGATCAACGGAATCCTGATTCCAGGCTTTGAGGCATTTCAAGACTGTTTCCTCATGAGTGAAGACACACCCATACCTCCCAATGAGGATCAATCCACTAAAGATTGGGCTAATGACATGGCACCCAATGACTTTGGGCTTTTATTTGGCAAAGAACATCGTCAGTACGACGAGACCACTACCAAACTTCCCCTTACTGTGCTTTTCAATGAAGGTTTCGACTCGACCAAACTAATTGCCCCAATCGGGCCCGACCACACCACCTGGAAGCACAAGACGAATTGGACTCCGGTCAAGGGAGCCAAGTACAAGTTCACCATCCGCAACGGTCCTACAGGAGGGCCCAGTTCCGATTCTGAGTCTGATTCTGAGTCCGAGTCTGATTCTGAGTCTGTTATCCTAGAAGTGTCGGGTAGTCCACCCCAGTCTATTCTTACTAAGGTCCTTAGTGATGACCACATTGATGTATTGTCCGCTTCTATTAATATTATGAACGTCAATTTTGCTTACTCGGATTGCCTCACTGCTAATAATTCAAAAAATATAACGGAATTGCCAAAAGAAGTTATTAAAGCACTAATCGAACATGAGCAAAAGACTTCAATAGTCGAAGAAACGGAGACAATAAACATTGCAACTAATGATGAGCCTCGCCACGTGCAAATAGGTTTGTCTTTAAGATCTAATGAACGCGAACAATTTGTAACACTCCTAAATAATTATACGGATGTCTTCGCCTGGTCCTACAAGGACATGCCAGGCATAGACCGCAAAATTGCTCAGCATACCATTCCACTAAACCCCGACTGCAAACCAGTCAAACAAAAGCTAAGAAGAATGAAGCCAGAATGGGCTCTTAAGATCAAGGAGGAAGTCCAAAAACAACTAGAGGCAGGCTTCATAAGAGTGGCCAATTACCCCGATTGGGTAGCCAACATTGTCCCAGTCCCAAAAAAGGACGGGCGGGTCTGAATGTGTGTAGATTTTAGGGACCTGAACAAAGCAAGTCCAAAAGACGACTTTCCCTTACCTCACATAGACGTCTTGGTAGATAACACCGCCGGACACGCCCTTCTATCATTCATGGACGGGTACGCAGGATATAACCAAGCCTTGATGGACAAAGAGGACGAAGAGAAAACCACTTTCATCACACAGTGGGGCACTTATTGTTATATGGTAATGCCGTTCGGGCTCAAGAATGCGGGAGCCACATACCAAAGAACCGCTACGACCTTACTCCATGATATGATGCATAAAGAGGCTGAAGTGTACGTAGATGATATGATCATAAAGTCCAAAGACAGAGAAGGGCATGTACCCTCACTTCAAAAGTTCTTTGACAGGCTTAAGAAGTACAATATGAGGCTCAATCCCAAGAAGTGCGCATTTGGAGTTACATCTGGCAAACTTCTAGGATTTGTCATAAGCACCAGAGGGATAGAAATCGATCCATCCAAGATCAAAGCTATAATAGACATGCCACCTCCGAAAACGAAAAAAGAAATAAAAGGCTTTTTAGGGAGAATCCAATACATTAGCAGGTTCATCTCCAAGTTAACTATCACTTGTGAGCCCATATTCAAGAAACTCAAAAAAGAGGTAAAGACGGAATGGGACGAGCAATGCCAAAAGGCCTTTGACAAAATTAAGACCTACTTATCTGAACCACCTGTTCTAGTACCGCCCATCCCAGGCATGCCTCTAATCCTCTACCTTACGGTCACAGAAACGTCAATGGGGCCATGCTAGCCCAAGAAGTAGATAAGGAAGAGAAAGTTATATATTATGTGAGCAAGAAGTTTCTGGAATATGAAACCCGCTATTCATCCCTGGAAAAGACATGTTTAGCTCTGGTAGCAACTACCAAAAAGCTACAACATTACATGCTTCAACACACGATCCACATAAGATCAAGAGAAAACGCTTTGAAATACATATTCGAAAAGCCCATACTAAATGGTAGAATAGCAAGGTGGACCGTTCTCCTCTCAGAGTTCGACCTCAAATTTGAACATCAAAAAGCCATAAAAGGGCATGCTATTTCGGAATACCTGGCCGACCAAGCCATAAATGAACCAGATCACAAGGATGAATATCACTTCCCAGACGAAGGGGTCATGACCTTAGACACCGAAACTTGGCAGCTATTCGACGGAGCATCCAACCAAAAGGGTTTTGGAGTAGGAATACTGATAGTATCCCCCGAAGGTGCACATACACCCATTTCAGTCAAACTGGACCATGAGGTTACAAATAATGGCGCCGAATATGAAGCTTGCATAATAGGATTGCAATCTTCCATAAGCCTTGGCATTAAGACACTCCGAGTCTATGGGGACTCGTCACTCATAATTAACCAAATTTCCAAAGTATGGAAGGTTAAAAGTGAAATCCTGGCACTCTACCAGGAATACTTAGACAAGATCATAGTGTATTTCAATCAAATACACTTTACATACCTTCCGAGAGAAGATAATCAATTTGCAGACGCCTTAGCTAAGTTAGCAAGCATGATTAACATACCCGAAACTATTCGGATGATGCCCATCTGTGTACAAAGGAGATCCGAGCCTTCATATTGTGACACCCTGGAAGTGTTCCACGATGAAGAAGATGAGTGGTACACCGATATAAAAAATCTGCTTGTTTACCAGCTCTACCCTCCTAATTCTAGCCCTAGAGCCCAGAAAGCACTCATAAGGCTCGCGGCCCAATTCTTGGAAGTACAGGGTAAAATATACAAGAAAAGCCCAAACGGAGTCAACCTCCGCTGCCTAGGTACCGAAACGGCCCATAAGGTCTTAAGAGAAGTACATGCAGGAGTATGTGGACGGCACATGAACGGTATGATGCTATCTAGGAAGATAATAAGGCTTGGGTATTATTGGACAACGATGGAAAAAGATTGTTGTGAGTTTGTCAAAAGATGCATACAATGCCAGACCCATGCGAATCTACAACACCTACCACCAAGCCCATTATATACCTTCACCTCACCTTGGCCTTTCTCAGCTTGGGGGATCGATATCATCGGTAAAATAACCCCAACAGGAAAAGGGGGCCACGAATATATCCTAGTCGCAATCGACTACTTTACCAAATGGGTCGAGGCGCAATCATACGCAAAGCTCAAAGCAAAACACGTGGTAAAGTTCATTAAGAATAACATAATTGCTAGATATGGAGTTCCCCAAGAAATCGTCAGTGATAATGGGTCACACTTCATGAAAGAAGTAATCGAGCTTTTAGCCCAGTTTAAGATCCATCATCGAAAGTCATCTCCCTACAGGCCGCAAACAAACGGTGCAGTAGAGGCAGCTAACAAGAACATCAAGAAAATCATTGAAAGAATGTCCGAAAATTATCATGACTGGCCAGACAAGCTGCCATTCGCACTTTGGGGTTATAGGACATCGGTTCGCGCATCAACAGGAGCAACACCGTACTCCCTGGTTTACGGAATGGAAGCCGTATTACCAATCGAACTAGGGATCCCATCTCTAAGGATCGTTTTAGAAAGTCAAATCCCAGAAGTGGATTGGGTCCAAACCCGCTATGACCAATTAGTCCTGCTGGATGAGAAAAGGTTACAAGCTTTGCACAATGTAAGAGTCTATCAGAGCAGACTAACTAGACACTTTAACCAAAGGCTCAAAATGAGGGACCTTAAGGTTGGAGACTTAGTACTTAAAGAAGTAAGGGCCAATGTCACTGACCCAAGAGGCAAATTCCGACCCAACTGGTCGGGCCCGTTTATCATCACAAAAATCTTAACAGGTGGCGCTGCAAGATTGGCAGATTTCGACGGGATCGAATTTAGTCAATGGATAAACATGGATCAATTAAAGAGGTTCTATGCTTAGGCAAGACACCCAATATAGCACTTTTGAGAGGCCCATATAAGGCTAACTAATCCCGTAAAAAAAAATAAAAAAAAAAAATAAAAAAAACGGGATTGAATGTTAAAAAAAAAAACGGATAAGAATTACGAATGGCCTAATTCCCCTAAAAGGATACGTAGGACAACCCGATTGCAATTGGGCCCGGTCCCCTCATCAAATTCGCATTCAAAAGTTGTTAAAATTTGTGCACATAATAAACACAAGGTTGCAATATTAAAATGAGCATGTCTCCATAAATAAATAATAATAAAGTCCGTTACAAGACTTGGCAATTCCTAAGCAATAAAAATAAATTAACTAAATAAAAAAAGGGGCACATCACCCTTATTGAATTTAAAGCATAAAAAAGGCAATCCTAAGCAAGACATGCTCCAAAAGAGTATTTCCTAATAGACTACTCCGTAGCTTCGGTAGTAGGGACAACTCCATAGGTTCATCAACCTTTGGGCCTTCCACTTCGCGTTCCTTGGGAGCCCATCTCTCTCGGACCACGGGCTCTTCTTCTTTTTCAACCTCCATTAGAGGATCACTTGTAGAGGCTTCATGATCATTGGCCCGAATTTGGGGCTTCTCCTTCGGCTTAGTAGTGATCTTGGCCAAAGCTTTCTTGGCCTTTGGGTTAAGAACACTTTTCACATACTTGACTCCCTTTTGCTTACCCTTCCCTTTAGGATCATTGGGGTTAGAAAGCCTTAAGCTAGCCTTGACCGATTGGGCCTTAAGATCATCTTGTTCGGACTTCCTGCATGCACGACGACCTTCCGCAGTCTTACAATCCATTCAAGCTTCATAAGGTGAAGATATCGCCGTTGGGGCCTTGATATGAGGAATAGTCCACTTAGGGCGACGATCCCATGCACACTCCCATGATCTCACCATACTAATAGTCAAAACCCGGGTCGCAGGCGCAACACTATCCTTCTGTGGGATGATCTGGCGTTTCCCATATTGCCGCATGATACAGCTAGGAAATATGTAAGTCAAATTTTGAAGACCAAGGATTTGATAATATCCCGTCTCTTTGCTGCATCCGATTGCGGATTTTAGGCCCCACCACTTGACAGTCCATCTTAGCAAAGAGCAAGCTTTAAGGTATCCACGTCATTCATCAATGGTGGATTCATAATAAAGTCTTCGGCGGGCAGGAAACTGCTTTAGTTCGTATTTGAGCGCATTAGCCGACCTCTCAATGAAGCACATATGCTCCAAAAGCCATATCTACAAAAAAAAAAACACAAGCAAAAAAACATAAAGTTAGGTATCCATTAAAGATTCAAACTTTATACCCAAACCAATTATTCAAGCACTCACTTGAAGGAGAAGAGGGCTTCCCGTCCATCCACCATGAGTTGGTTTTTGCTTCTTGCGGTCCAAACACATTAGGGTTTCACCAAGAACAAGAGACATAGGGGTAAAATCGTTTTGAATTTGTTCAACAATTCTCAGCATACAAGTTTTACCATTATTACCTCCACCAATAAAGAGGTACCTATGTAAGAGACATAAGATAAAAGCACGCATATAATATGTCTCATTATGATCATCCCTTACCTTGGGGAAAAAGATATCAATCACACCATTGAGGTCTAGCTCACCGGTTCTAGCCACAGAAGAGGCTTGTGTCGGGGATAAACCAAGATACCTTTTATAATAGCCTTCAAGGTTGGCCCCAAGCCATGGAGTTGCAGGTGCTTGATCATGAGGGAACCCAATTATGGCAGCGAATTCTTCAGGAAGAGGACACAGTTCGTTATACCTGAACCTAAAAACATGAAGCTTGTCATCCCAAAATTCAACCGCAGCCTCAAGAAGGTTCCAGACAACTTGAACTTGCTTCAGGTGGAAGAAAGCATTCAAGTGAAAGGGCACAAGTCACATCCTCTCTTCAGGGGTCATAGATTGCAACCACTTATAGAACTTCACTTCAAAACTTGTCATGGCTGAATTCTAAATTAATTGGAGGTTTCTCTCTCTAAAAAGCTCTCTATTGCTGTGGAATTATGAAGGTGATGTCCCAAAATCGGACTAACTCAAGGCTTATATAGGACTCGCACGAAAAAAGACGAAAATAAGGCAACCCGTCGAAAAATTAGCTTCAGCGGCCCATAGGGCAGCCGCTGAAGGCTCGGCGGCCACGATATGGCAGCCAAAGCCCAGCGGCCCAGCCGTTGAGCTTCAGTGGCCAGCCGCTGAAACTCAGCGGCCAGCCGCCCAGCCTCCACGGCTCAGCCGCTGAGTCTGGTGGCCCCAGTTTTGACCCCCGTTCCTTCGCGTCAGCCGCGAAACGACCCCCTTTGGCCGCCGAGCCTCTTTTTCGAGACAGCACTCTTCTTTCCGATTTTGGACACTTTCCTTAACCGTTTTGGACTCTGATTTGGCTTAGTTTCCTATTTTTTCTATTATTGCTCTTTCCTATTATTTCCTTAATTATTTATGGGAACTCCACAATTTCTTTATTTCCTTTTTGGATGATGATCATCTTTTATTTTGTTAACCCCTTTTATACTTATTAAATATTTTATTTCATTTTTGGCACCCCGTTTCTTTTTTCATTTTTTTTAGAGGGATAGGGTACACCCAATTTTAACTTTTTGGCTGTACCATTTTTTGCTACATGGCTATTACTTGCGCCTTTTTCTTGACTACCTGTGCATTTGCATTAGCCTAAATTATATGCAGGGACCAATAAGAACAGCAATATATTACAAAGCAAAGTCCGAACATTTTGTTCAACACAAATATTTAAAAATGTATTTCATACAAATGCATTGTCATAAAAATCATCACCCGCATCAGCATCTGAACGGAGCACCTCAAAATGATCCTCCAACCTCCGGGGCTCATCGCCGATGATCGACGCCGCCAGCTGGCCAGGGTCAAAGGAAGAATGACGGGCAGGCTTGAGCATAATTCGAATCATACCCCCACGAAGAACGAGGAGGCATGTAGGCATCATAGGAGCAGGGACAGGGGCTGGTAGTAAAGGCCACCATAAGGAGCATACCCTGCATACCCGGGATAAGAAGGATACATCGGCATAGGCATAGGAGTAGGCTCCACAAACGGAGCCATCCTACTCCCACCAGGACGGTCCGTCAGATGCACTAGCTCCCTCTCTCTCTGAGGACTCTCCCACCGAGGGCTCCTCTCACGAGAAGGACTACGCTCAGGCGAGCTCACAACCTCATCATCCGACAATACCACCTGTCGTGACCGACGAGGAAGGGGTCGACGATACTCAACCTACAACCCATCAAACATATAAGATACATTTCTCAAAGCATACAACTTTGAAGATGCAAAGTCTAGCTCACCTTATCCAAGTCAGCCCTCGAGCAGGTGCCCTTCGAGAGAGGTCGAGAAATCCAGGACTTCATGGCATGCATCATCTTGAAGACCTTCCCGGTCTGCTCATGGTCAAGCTGCGCAAAGAAAAGTCAATACAAGCATAAAAGCGGTAAGAATCACATGCAACATGTAAAATTACGAATTTACCCCTGGATGCCCAACTGGAAGAGGAAGGCCCTGGATGTCCTCATCAAGGTCCTCCGTCATCGGGACCTCTCCCCAACACTCCTTCCCGCCATAGTCCCGACCTCGGACCCGCATATCCGGGATATCCACGTCGACATCGTCAACCCGAGGCTCCTACAAAGTAAAGTAAGTCAGGAAATCAACAAAGCAAGAAAGGCATAGAAAAACCAACATATAAAATTCTTACCTTCAAACCTACAAATGAAGGCATGAGGCGATCACGACGGAACTGCTCGTAGTGCCCCGCAAGGTCCTCCGCAACCTGCTCGCGAGACAAGCACCTCACCAAGAACATGGTCTAGGGAGGATCCAAGGGAATCCTCGGGCCAGCCACATCAGGAAAAACCTGACGGAAGATCCTCTCTCCCAAATACCACTCGAAAGAGAACAGACCCGCAATCAGGATCCTCTGGCGGTTTATCGCCCTGGACGCAAGGACAGCATCCGGAGCCAAACCATGGTACTTCGCCCAAGGGAAGTAGTCAATCTACACAAGCATGCAACATAAGATATTTCCACACCAAGAAATACAATCCATGCAACAAAAAGCAAAATTGCGTTACCTTGTGCCAATCTAGGCGCAAGAGAGCCTCCCTACACTGCTGGAGGGTCGAAAAAGGCGCAGGACCCCTATGACGCTACGCCCTACAAACCGAGAAATCCGACTCCCAATCCGTAGGCGCCATGTCCGGGAAATGCACGAAAAACCAAGGCTACATCGAAACATGAAATTAAGCACCATGCACTTAAAACATGCAAATCACCAAATGGAAACAAAAAGCAAAACGCACCTGCAAGGCCTTCCAGAAACCGCACAAGTTCACGGGAGGAAGAGTCGTCTGCTTGTATCCCTCATCATTCACGCGGCAAGCAAACCGCATACACCTCAAGAGGTTGGCGTAGCCCGGCAACCCCCAGTTGTACTCTCTCACCCTCTCCCAATCCAACAAGCTAGGGAGGTAAATAGCATGAATACGCTCTCCCTTGTCACCAAAGATGGTGGTGGCAAGGAGATAGGCGATAAACTTTCTCGCCTTCTGCTCCACCGAGGTAGTCCCCTTGTACCTCGCATCGGTCAAAGCGGCATAGAGTTCGCTATAGGGACGATAATGGTGACCCCAGGTATTCCCTCAAGGGCCAAACAACTCCACCATCTCAGTCTTACATTTCCAGATAGAAACGTCATACACAATGGGCGTACCCACGCAAGGCACCCCAGTCAACATAGCAAACTCCGATGGAGTGATCATCATCTCCCCATTAGGGAAGTGGAACGTGTTGGTGGTATCCCAAAAATGTTCCAAAGACAAGCGGACAATGCATCTTTTGACTCGCTCAACCGAGTCCGCCGCTTTCAAAAAGGGGTCCAAATCCCGCCCCCAAAACCGCACTTTGCACCTCTTTGGGCAAAGTCTTAAAAAGCTTCACCGAAGAACCATAATTACATAGGGCTTCAAATTCCCATCGAGTTCCTATGATCAAATTTGCAACCTCTTAGGTTCACATTTCAACCAAATGTTCAATCCTAAGCATGTTTCTAAGTTCGTTCAAGCCGCGCAAGATCACATGTGCTACAAGCTTGACAATTGCATACAATTCCTACACAATTCTACTTAAGGCAAAGCATATAAACTAAAATTCAATGCATAAAACTATGAATTCAAAGTTTGAGGCTTACCACAAACTTGGA
This sequence comes from Tetragonia tetragonoides, assembly GCA_038025085.1. Taxonomy (NCBI): domain Eukaryota; kingdom Viridiplantae; phylum Streptophyta; class Magnoliopsida; order Caryophyllales; family Aizoaceae; genus Tetragonia; species Tetragonia tetragonoides. The sequence goes on from CM076153.1 coordinate 38,069,547, forward strand.
TGCACGGGAGCTCAAGTGAGTCCCCGAAAAAAGAGCAACTCCGACCGATCCCAAATGATGTCGGGCATCCTATCCGACCGTATATACCTATCTTGAGGAAAAGCCACATTAGGCTTCCTCTTGGAAGGCTTGACATGGGAGGGGAAAGCTTTGGTGAAGATGTTAATCTCTTCAACCACCTCCCGAACCTCGATCCTTCTACTCCTCTTCTTCACCAATTTGGGAGCCATGAAGAATGATGAGCAAAGCAAGCAAGAAAAAACAAGCAAAAATGGAGAAATTGAGATTTTCTCTCTCCAAGGGTTTCAAAAACCCACTCACAAATTCACCCCAAATTTGTGAGAAATCACAAAAAAAAACTTGAAATTATGCAAAGATTATGCAAACCTAAGCAAATGCAAGCAAAAAGAAGCAAATTTGAGCAAGAAATAAGATTTGGGCAACAATGGAGGTAGAGAGAGAGTCTCGAATTTTTGGGGAAGAAATGACCCAAAAACTCGGCTCCCCCATAAAAATACTCGTTTTGCGCCTCTGAACCTGCCCGGCGGCCAGCCGCCCAAGCTCCGTGGCTGAGCCGCCCGGCCTGGCGGCCCCTCTTTTAGCCTTCGCACGGCCATTTGAGCCGCCGAGCGAGCCCGTAAAGGCCACCCAGCATTCAACGGCCGTCCGCATGGCCGCCCAACCCTTTTTTGCGGTTGTCCCCTAGGGGCGGGCCCACGAGTTCAAATTCCCCGCGGAATTGCGTTTCTCGACCGTTGGAAGCCCAGGAGATTTGAACATGTCACCCGAAATGACTCTTTTGCCCCCACAGCTTGGTTTCTTATCCCAGGGACCCGGTATTATCTATTTTTGCAGGCTTGAGCCTTATATCTAACCTTTTTACAGGCACTTGCACTTTATTTTATTTTTGCAAGCACAATTTACCTAAACAACTAAAGCAGAGCAACATACCGCTCTTTGACGATGAGGCTATCAAAATTAGTGTCACGTTGGCAACAATTAAAAAAGGGCAACACAACGCCCTTTTGACGATGAGGCTATCAAATTAGCGCCACGTCAGTATCATCAAAGCAGAGCAACACACCGCTCTTTAAACAAAGCAGGTAACCCTAACCACAGGCGGTCAGGAGTCTATCTTTTCTTCTTTCTAACATAAAGCATTTTCAAAAAAAACATTGCAGGCATTTTTAGCAAATACTTTGACCTTCACTTTTACAAGCTCGGCCAAAGTGGGGGCTTCTGTAGACACCCTAATCGATTCTCATCCCCTGACACCGCAACCCCCGATGATGATGGTAATGGATTAACATGGACGTAAGTAGAAAAGGACATTGCTCGGAAATCTAGACCAAATTCCTTGAAACCACAGTCTTTGGATAGCCCTTGTTATAAGGATTCCAACGCCTTTGACCTTGCCTCAATCAGGTTCCTGGATCAAGAGATATCGCGTCTCGAAGATTTGGGTCAAAACCGCTCAATCCCGGCCTCCTGGGCCAGCCCAAGGACAATTTCGTAATTTACAGAGCACAAAAAGTCAAAAACCCTAGTCACGCGTGCGTCGTCAGGCCCGGCGGCCATCGCAGGCTACTCAGCGGCCAGCGCGTGACAGCGGGGGCCATTGGGCCAACCGCTGAGCCCATGCGGCCGCCGCGGGCTCCAACTGCCCTCCGTGTGGCCGCTGAACCAGTTTTTTGGCTGGGCCGAGTTTTGGCGCCGGGCTTCTCGCCCTAGGCCCCTAAATCCGTCCCCCAACTCTATAAATACTCTCTTTCACCCTCTTTTGCAGGAGGTCAGTCAGTTCATAATTTTGAGAGCATTGAGAGCACATATTTCCCCAAATTCAGAAATCTGAAGATTCAAGCAAGCAATACACCTAGCCTAGCATCCAAGATGGAAGAACAATCCCAATTCTACTAGTCCCGTTCGAATAGAACGTCCAGGTTAACCATCCTGAGGGCCTAATTCTTTATTAAATCTCTTGTTTTATTGTTTATTAATCAAGTTTTATTTAGCTTTTGATTATGGTTGAATAAATTCGCATGCTTTTGATTTTGTATACAATTATGCATGATTAGTTAGTATAAAGTTTGTGTCTTTTTATTAGTTTATGCAAGTTTGCTTCTTTTCATAGTTTTTGCATGCATATAGTAGCCTCCTAGGTTTATTTTAGCATAAAGTTAATGTCTTTATATTATTATTATTATTATTATTATTATTATTTTTTTCAAAATACTAATGGTTTTTATTAATGTGCATATGCAATACATGGCGCGTTTAGCAAAGTTGGTAGGTTGGAGCGTTAATTAATGTTTTATATCATGTTTATGGTTCTTAATAGTATGCATGTAAATTGGATATAAATCGTGCAAAGTGACAGCGTAGGTAATTTGGTTGTTCTTAACCCGCCTAGTTAATTTAGGATCATTGGACGACCGAATCTGTATGGAACCATATAGCATAAATAAATACTTGACATGGATAAGCTTAGTAGAGGTCATTAATACGGGCGATTTAGATGAGATTCGTTTTGTTTATTTCGTACCTACATCCCCGAACTCAATATTTAGACCCCATGGGCATGAGTCAATTCCCAATAGGAATTGGGGTGCATTTTTGATGGTTTCCAATTGTTTCCTTAAAAATTGGTGGCAGCTACTTATTTGCAAATTATTGTTCTTTATAATTAATTTGAATCGCATGTGACATATATTTAAGAATCATTAACCTCAACTAAAAATCGAAAACGCGCCGGAAAGGCGAGGGTTCTTACAACTCGCCATCATACGGATTTCATATTTTCAGAAAATCGATTTATTAATATAAAGTGATATTTATTTAGCTTTTCTTTGATTTGAGATATCTATTCATTAGATATTGTTAAGTGTTTTATTGTTGAGAGGTTTTGTGGAAAAAAAAGGGAAAAGAAAGAATTAGAGTTTGATTTTTGCTAGTAACTTCTCCACCGCCTCAAACTCCTCCTTTTAAACCCTTCATCAGCTTATTTTCCAAAGCTCCTTCGTTCCTCCTTGTACGCGAAACCCACGGCTCACCAAAACCACCACCACGATTCGTGCTCTGCCTCAATCACCATCTTCCCGGCGTTCTCTCTCTCCCCTCAAAAACTTTACTGCAAATCCATGAACTGTTCTGCTGGTGCTCGGACTTCGCTGTTGGCAAGCGAAAAATTCTCTCTCCTCTTGTTGTTCTGGTGTTGTGTGAGCCTTCCCCTGCTGTGCTTTGTTTCTGTCATGGCTGGTGTTCTTGAGCACCATGGATTCCGGCGACCTCTTGAATCGCAAACGCCACAAGGTTGTGGCTGGTTGCCACCTCAGCGGCCACGAACTGATTGGTCCGCTCTAAACCCTAAGTTGATTTTGGTTGATTAATTTCTGTTTTCTGTTTGAATAATTGATGTCTGAATTGAGTATATATTGTATGATCAGTGACTAGTTGAAGGGCTCTTGATGCTTAATTATGTGGGTCATCAATTGAAGGTAACCCTTTCTAGTCACTTTGGAGTTGGATGTTAATTTCTCTTTTATATGTGAATTGATGCTCTTTGTTGGGTTAATTTGATCACTATTGTGTTCTGAGTGAATAGCTTTTGTTTGCCCAATAATTGTTAGTTGAATTATTCATGTTCAGTGCTACATAATTGAGTACTCACATATTATTATGTTTATGGGTATATGGTGGCAGGTTAGTGTATATTAGGCCTTATGTAGGTGAAGTTAGTTTGAGACTTGTAGTTCTGATTAGAGAATAGTTATTGGTAGACAACTGAACTGAGAGATACACTTTATTATTGGGAACCCGTGCCATGTGATGGATGTTATGCTAGTATTTACCTGAAAGGGGTAATTGAGATGAGATTATGAGTTAGCTGTGACTATGGATTATGAGAATGAATATGATTTGATATGATCTTGGTTTGAGGCTCGTAAGTTATTAGTTTCCTTAGTTCTAGACATGTGGGCAAGTAGTCTAAGACGTTGACTCTTAGGTGATGAGCATTATTTTATGAAAATGGTTACATGGTTATGAGAATTGGTACGAGAGTGGACTTTTGAGTGCCTGCGGGCTATGTTATGAGTTATGGGGCCTATGGCCGAGTTATGAGAATGGTTTTGCATCTGCGGGTTTTACCGCCAGTTCACTTCCCACATTGTCGAGACTAGGAGCTAGTGACTGAGAGCGTTTGGCACAAACTTTTGGAATTGAGCTATAGTTGGTACAGACTACTTTGGGATTTTGTGATGTCTAAGGCCATAGTTGACCTGAGTTGAGATTCTAAAGCTTTTATTTATTATTCGATAGAATGTTTGGTTACTCAACTTTGCTGATTGGTTGCTTTTGTGCTACGTGTGTTTGTTGTCCATGTCTCTTCAAATGGTGGACCTATGATGAATCCATACGATATTCGATTGTATGGGGGAGTAGATTGGAGTTTGTTTACAGGTTGATTGTGTTTGAGGATCACGCTTGGAGGATCGTTACGAGTTGATCAGAAGATTAGTGCTTTCATTTGTAATTATAATTTTTAGTTACACATTGAGTTGTAATTAGTAAATCACTATAGTTTATTTGGTTGGTTGGGATTTGTAAGGTTTTCCTTGCACTCATTCTATGAGTGAGTGTGGCAGTGAGGCTCCGGATTTAGCTAAGAAGTCTTCCGCTGTAAAGTTTGATTTGGTTGTATTTATCTGTATAAGCAGGTTTTTAAATGGTCGATAACTTGGGATGTCTATTTACAAAGGAAACTCTGCCCGATTTTCGGCTCGAGTTTATCCATTTTTGTTTATTTATAATTTAGAAAATCCGGGGTGTTACAGGTTGTCTGTCGAGCGAACAAATGACTCGACTTGTAGGCGAGTATGAGGGCTATACATGCCCGTAGTAGCTTATCTTCATAGACCCATGGCCGGGTGACTAGAAATATCGTCCTTGGGTAAGCATACGACTCGACCTGTAGGCGAGTGAAAGGACTATACACGCCCTTGGCAGCCCATCTTCGAAGGCATAAGGCCAGGCGAGTATAAATCTTGAGAGTTGGGCGAGTAGAAATGCATTTTCGCACCTTCATACTTCAATTCAACTGCTTTAAGCTTGGATTCTGACGATTGTCAAAACATCAAAAGTTGTATCCCTATTTGTAAGGTTTCCACTGGTTTTTGAATTGCCTCGATACGAGATCTAACGAATGAGATATGGCCAAAATACCGCACAAATGTAACCACAACACGGAGCCATGAAGGGCGAGTCAAAGTAGTGCGCTTTGGGCGAGTCTAGCAGCCAGATTTGGGCGAGCACAATTGCATTTGGCCACCCTGAGGCGTGCTGGGGCGTTGGCGAGTACAAGTCCCACAATATGGGCGAGCCAAGGCCACGCCATTTGGGCGAGTCGAGTGCCATGGCGATTTGGGCTAGCCCAAGTGCACTATCGCACCTTCATACCTCAATTAGACCGCTTTAGGTTTGTATTCTGAAGATGGCCAAAACATAAAAGTCGTAGCCTTCGTTGTAAGGTTTCCACTCGCTTTTGAATCGCCTTGATACAATGTGTAACGAGGGAGATATGGTCAGAATACTGAACAGACGTAACCACATCACGGAGCCATGATGGGCAAGTCTAAATGATGAGCTTTGGGCGAGTCTAGCAACCAGCTTTGGGCGAACACAATTGCGCTTCGCCACCCTGAGGGGTGCTGGGGCATTGGCGAACACAAGTCCCACGTTATGGGTGAGTCGAGGCCACGCCATTTGGGCGAGTCGAGGCCACGCCATTTGGGCGAGTCGAGTGCCATGGCGATTTGGGCGAGCACAAGTGCACTATCGCACCTTCATACCTCTATTCGACCGCTTTAGGCTTGGATTTTGAAGATGGCCAAAACATGAAAGTCGTAGGCCTCGTTGTAAGGTTTTCACTGGATTTTGAATCACCTTGATACGAGGTTTGACGAAGGAGATATGGCCAGAATACTGAACAGACATAACCACATCACGGAGCCATGATGGGCGAGTCAAATAATGAGCTTTGGGCGAGCCTAGCAGCTAGCCTTGGGCTAGCACAACTGTGTTAGACCACCTTAGAGGCACGCAGGAGCACCGGCGAGTGCGAGCACCACAGTATGGGCGAGCGTAACTGCTATGTTGAGCAAACACAAGCTACGTCGTTGTTGATGTTGGCTGGAAGCCCGCTGATGTTGGCTCGGCGTTGGGCGAGCTCTAACGACGAGCCTTGGGCCGAGTTGGGCGAGTCAAAATGGCGTGCTTTGGGAGAGCACAATGTCGAGCAAAAGATGAGCATAATGACGTGCATTGGGCGAGCATAAGGACGTGCATTGGGAGAGCACGTTACCGAGCCTCATCATGAGCGATGTGCACATAGGCGAGTATACATGTGGAGAAGTGGGCGAGTACAAATGCATTCCCGCACCTTCATACTTTTATTCGACCGCTTTAAGTTCGGATTTTGAAGATGGTCAAAACATGAAAGTTGTAGGCCACGTTGTAAGATTTTCACTGGCTTTTGAATCACCTCGTTAAGATGTCTAACGAGGGAGATATGGCCAGAATACCAAACGGCTGTAACAACCACACGGAGACACGAAGGGTGAGTCAAAGTAATGAGCTTTGGGTGAGCATAGCAGCCAGCCCTGGGCGAGCACAACTGCGTTAGACCACCCTGAAGCACGCTGGAGCACTGGCGAGTACGAGCACCACAGTATGGGCGAGCTAAGGCCGCGTCATTTGGGCGAGTCGAGTGCCACGGCGACTTGGGCGAGCACAAGTGCACTATCGCACCTTCATACCTCAATTTGACCGCTTTCAATTTGGATTCTGAAGATGGCCAAAACATGAAAGTCGTAGCCCTCGTTGTAAGGTTTTCACTAAATTTTGAATAACCTTGATACGATGTCCAACAAAGGAGATATGGCCAAAATACCGCACAGCCGTAATCACAACACGGAGCTATGAAGGGCGAGTCTAAGATGAAGTCCATGGGCGAGTCAACGGGCCAAACAGACATCTGAGAGCCTTCCCATCATGGCCCGAGGCTTGGGCGAGTCAGGGATGAGGTCCATGGGCGAGTCAATGGACCCCGAACAAACATCTGGGAGCCTTCCCATCATGGCTCGAGGCTTGGGCGAGTTCTCTTGGCCTGGAATGGGCGAGTCCTTCTAGCATGGATTGGACGAGTGCTCTTGGTCTGGAAATGTCGAGTGCTTAACTTGGAGGAACCCGCCCGGAAGCTATTTAGCATGGGCGAGTCCTCTTGCCCTGGAATGGGCAAGTGCTTAATCTTGAAGACAACTCCCCTTTGAAGCTGTTGAGCCGGGGCGAGTCCTTTTGGCTTTTGGCTTGGAAATGACGAGTCCTTCTAGGGCCAACTGTACGGGGATGAAGCCTCTGTAATGGCGAGTCATTTCTTGAGTGAAATGGGTGACCCCTAGGGCTAAATAAGCCTCTGGGAGAACCCAAGTACTAGCCAACTGTATGGGATGAAGCCCTATGATGGCTAGTCGTTTTTTAGTGAAATGGGCGACCTCTACTGTAACACCCCAAATTTTCTACTAAAATAAATAAATAAAAATAAATCAAACTCGAGCCGAAAATCCAACAGAGTTCCTTTTGTAAATACACAACCCAGCCTAAAAGGCTTATAAATACATGCTTAACAAAGTAATAAAACAAAATCCAACTAACCCAGCGGAAGACTCTAATAACATTCGGGGCACTACCGCCACACTCACTCATACGAATGAGTGTAAGGCTCTTCAACTGAAACTATTAATAATAATCTCAAAAATAATTCTGGGTGGTCTATTTATTACAATTGAATCAACTCTAGGAAAGAACAACCACTAGTTCTTGCATACGTCTATCTGAAGGCGTTCCTCACACTATCTGTATATAGAATAAACTTCAATCTGCAAAAAGGTGAGATTATGCAACGTCAGCAAAGCTGGTAACTCACATCTAGTACGTAAAGATCATTCTAAATTCAACTCAAGTCTAAACTAACAATCATTCATATAGAGCAAGCATTCAGCTCCTATTTAACCTTACACCTACTTCATTAACTTCTATAGTTACAGAGTTATAAATATTTTGAGTCTCTAGTGCATTTCAGAAAGTTGAAACAGTAAACATAAACAGACATCAATCTTTGCTATAATAAACCTTTACTAATGCTTCTCTTAATTCTCTTCTCTAATACTTTAAAAGAGCTCAATCTGCTTTGGACCTCTTAATAACTTTTGTCGGTAGTCTCATTTTATTGAGTTGTAGCTAGCCTTATGGCTCTTCCCATATAGGGGTCATTAGCTAGCCTTGCGGCTCTTCCCATATAGGGGTCTGTAACTAGCCTTTCGGCTCTTCCCTTATAGGGGACTGTAACTAGCTAGCCTTGCGGCTCTTCCCATATAGGGGCTAAACTAGCCTTTCGGCGAGCTAAACTAGCCTTTCGGCTCTTCCCAATAAGGGGCTAACTAGCCTTTCGGCTCTTCCCAATAAGGGGCTAAACTAGCCTTTCGGCTCTTCCCAATAAGGAGCTAACTAGCCTTTCGGCTCTTCCCAATAAGGGGCTAAACTAGCCTTTCGGCTCTTCCCAATAAGGGGCCTGTATCTAGCCTTTCGGCTCTTCCCATTTAGGGGCCCTAACTTATAGGGACGTCTCCCATAACACATTTCATCTGTCATCCTTCAGATTACATTATTAATAGCTTAAATAACTTTAGCTCATAAATTTATCATAAATAAACTCATGTTAATCATGCTCAACTTAGGATTTGAAACACATCGTCTTGCTTCATAACTCAATTCGTATCTTTTAAGATCTAATTAAGAGATATCCAACCCGTCATTTCATCCATATCTTATAACGTTTTCACTTTACATCATATAGATATTCATATCTTTCCCGTCAGCTAGCTTGTAGCTTAAAGGCACACCATCTAAATTTGCCTTCCATCTGAACTCATGTGTATCATACATAGCTTAATAAGTAATTCTTTAGTAATCACCTATCTCACCATTTAACATCATAATAAACATTTAATCATTCAGTCTGATGTATCTCCGACAGTACACACATATGAACAAGCTTCCTAGTACACATAATCTCTCGGCTAAAGTCTAAATTAATACATTTAATTCATGATTGAATCATTATAGTCCAAGCTGGACAGCAAGCACAATTCAATTAACTCAGACTTGATCATCAACCAAGCAAGTGCGTATCTTTCATAGCTAGCTCATAACACAAGAACACCTCAAAGATAATTTTCTTTTCCATTTGAATCACTTCTTAAGTTACTAACATATCAAAAAGCTCAAGACATGGTTAGCTAGCTGAAAAGTAAACTCACATAAGTTGACAACATTAGAACACTTCAAATCAGCTCACATATATAAATGAGCCAATACACCTTGATCCATGAAATCTAGCTTAAGAACACCACTATATACATCCTCACAAACTCTACCCATCTCTACTCATGTATACATTAGACACACTAAAACAAATCTGATCTCATTTCAATTTCTGTACATACTAGCAATTAATGAAGCATCATCTTCTATTAGGCAATATTTTACCCATCTTGTACTAGCTCCAGTGTGACTTAATTGACCATATAAATCTTATTTTTAATCATCAAAACAGAGTTCTCAAATCTTCTTTACTCACATATCTAATTTCGGGACAACATGTAGTTTCTTTGTTAACCACCCAAAACCCAGGTCTTCTATTTGTAAACATGCGCATATAAAATAATTCAGCTTGGCTTGATGTAAAACATACATAGAGTAACATAATTGGGCTCTTCTAAGGTATATATTTTCACAAACCAAATGCTTCTGTAATCTACCCTCACATTTAGTACCAATCCAACATGTACTGTAACAAAAAGGGAAACTGAATTATATACAAAATCTTACTACTTTATATATCATAAGCTCCCAAATTCAATCTAATTCACAAATACACATAATTAGGCTCAAATTGAATGTAAAATGAACCCTATGTAATAGATGTAGTTACCTTAATTGAAATTAACCTCCTAATTAGCGTTGCCCACAAGTTGGGTAACTCGTATCTATCCAAGTCTGAACTGGAAAAGGCTCCGCAGAGTCGCCGGTGACAGATTGGGTGCCATGGGGATTGTTCTTGCGGGGCTGGGGCTGGTGGATTCTTCTTATGGTTGCGTTCGTGGAACCTACTAGTGGCGCATGATGGTGAGCGGAGGTGATGCGTGATGATTGAAGAAATCCATGGAGATGGTGGTGGGTTTTGTGTGTCGTGCAAAATGAATGAGCAGTGATGGAATTAAGGAAATTTAGTGGGTTAAGGAAACTAGAGAGGTGGGGCGGTGGAACATATACTGTACATCAAAGCCTTTTTCTTTTCTTTTTTTTTTTCTTTTTTTTTTTTGGTGTAAATCCACAATAATAAAACAAACACATAAATACATATATGTGAAGAACTCTAAAACTAAATAGATATCACTTAATAAAATAATTAATCAATTTCAGAAAATACTAAAATATACGGGGTATTACACAACCATAGTATGAAGTTCTTGTATTCTGCATTTTTTTTTTTAATCATGTCAACTTCACGGCCTTCACTTGACATAATTCGAGGGGCTAAATGTTGCGTCTTAAAATACCCTCTATGGGTCCCACAACGCCACGTCACCGAGAGGTCAACAAGTCGACCATCAAATGAGAAGGTGACACGTGGCGGTCAACACTAGAAGATTGATATCAAGTCAATAATTTGACTAGCCAATGGGATGATGACACGTGGACACTCCAGCATGATTGATTTGGCCAGTCTGGCCCAAAGATACTGTAAATGGCAGACCCATTTACCGAGACACGGAAGATTTCCGCCTGACATCCGACAGGGTACGAAATTACGTACCCTGCCACCGATGTCATATAAATATGTGGTCACTGTTCATTTTAGGTAACAAATTAATTTCTCTCTCTAACACTACTTCCAAGATATTCTCTCTGGACTTTCTCTCTCTTCCTGCAAATATCTGACTTGACCGTAGGAGGGCCCCCTCCCGGGAAATCCCCCGGGGCATTAACGTTTTCTCTTTTGCAGGTCGCCCGTTTAGAACTTCGATTCATGAGCTCCCTCACTTCGACACTTTTTTAGTCGATCCCTCAGAAAGAACCCCGAAACACTAACAAATATCCTTTTGTCGTTTTATACGTATAGGTATTCTTTTAAACATTAAGAGTCGTCAAGGTCTGGTCATATACAAGGGTAATAACGGATCACTATACGCACATGCTATTGCCGCCTGCCTGTGGAAATGGATGGCTTATTAAGCCTTTTTGATCATAAATTTATTATAATTTGCAAATAAAGTTATTGGTTCATATCGTCAAATAGTCATTTACCTATTATAGAGAGTACATTATAAAACATATTTAACTCTAAGTTACATCTCTTACAAATAGTGTCCGTAACTTTGTAAATTAGTCTCTCTCATATAGTACACTGCAAACTCTTAGAATCCAGTCACATTCAGCATGCGTGGCTGATTTCGCTAAATATTTCATCCGGAAGCCAAGAATCCAGTCACACCTTATTCATTTCTAGTAACACCACCCAAACCAACAATGTCTGTGTGGTGGTAATAAGCAGCATCCATATTTATAGTTACGAAACCAGAGAGGTGGGATCCCAGTTGTATGCAGTACATTGTGAATCCTTAGAAATATTTGGTCGGGATGTCTAAAACTCATAGGTATCATAATCCAAAAAGTATCAGGGATTTTAGCATCCATGTCGCAAATAGAACAATTTTGGTTGTCAACTGTGCCTTTGAAAGTAAGAGTAGACATGTGAGAAATGGTATCAAACCGGACAATCCGAACGAAGAATTGAATTTTAGAGGGGTATTAGGAGCTTCCAAATCCAGATGAGATCAACGAGGAGAATTTTTTGAAAAACAAGAGGCTGAAAAGCACAAAAAGAATGAAAAAGATAAAATAAACACACTTTCAATAATTCTATAGATATCTCATATTTAACTCAATACTCATTCTCCAAATGAGTATATATTAGGCTATCGTCACTTTGTTGGATTCTACTTGGATAAGTAACACATCCTAATCTTCCCATTCACTCTATTACATTTGACTTATTTTTGTATGAAGTTTTTCATTTAATTTTTCATATTTTCGTAACATAAATAAATATTCAAAAATTTATGTTGTACCAAACATCTTGTCCCCATCAAATAATAAAATTCATGTCTGCGATGGTGTTTAGTTTTGAATTTTTGGTCATCTTGAAAATTAAAAACCAATTTTGAAAACGAGTTCGGGGTGAATTTAAGTTTTTAATTTTTTGAAATTAACCGGGCACCATTTCGCTCTGCGGGGCCACCTTCTTGCCTTTTATGGTAAACCATGGGCAGTGAAAGCATTGCTGTAAACTAAAATTATGGTGCATGCAACACTACAATACTGGTAACACAACGAAGATGAAGAACACGAAAACACAACCCACCACCAGTCCTATTGTTTCCCGCACCGTGTGACTCATTTTCCAACTTCTTTTTGATTTTGAATTTTGATGTAAGATGGCAAAAGTCCCTTTTGGTCCTTATATTGACCAAATAATTACATAAAGCAAGTACCACTTGAAATCTTAGGATTTGATATTGGAATTGCTTAGAGCAGTGCCTCGAAATTGATACCCAGACTAAAAATTAGCAGGTCCAATTCCAATACCAGGTACCCAGTTCCCGTCATCCCTAACTGAAAAAAATTGCTTGACATCTTATCTCGTAGAATTTTAATGGGAATAGTGGAATACTATCCAAATACTATGAGTCACCATTGTGTGACAATTCCCCCAAAAAATATACAACATCGAAAAGATCAAAATTGTAACATAAGCCATAGGAAAACTAAAGTAGTAGTAGCATTAGTAAGTATTGTAAATTGGACCCACAGATACCCAGTTATTGGAATTGGTCTCATCAGGTATCCATTTCTTGGAATTGGTACCACCAGGTACCCATTGGGTTGTGGGGCCAAAAAATGATACCCAGAATTGAAATTGCTTCCAAGCAGGTCTAAATTTAGAAGGGTGTTACTAAATACCGCCCCTAAATTACTACCTACCGCCCCCCCAAATTCCAATTTTGCCCTTTTTTAAATTTTCACTCATCCTCTCCCTCTCTAACTCTCACACCAATTCTCCCTCTCTACCACCCACTCTCATACCCAACCTTCATCAACATTCACTCAAGCAACGGCCGCGGATGTCTGCCGGCGACCAGGAAGTGCCGTCGACGGTGGCGGAGGTAAATTTTTTTTTTGCGCATTTTTTTTGCACGGGCGTCTGAAATTTCCGACTCACCCATAGGTGAGTCGTCTGCGGCCGGCGACCCACCCAAGGGTGAGTCATCTGTCGATCTCGACTCCCCAAGGGGGAGTCGTCTGCTACAGGCGACTCACCCTTGGGCGAGCCGAGATCGACAGACGACTCACCCTTGGGTGGGTCGCCGGTCGCAGACGACTCACCCAAGGGTGAGTCGAGATCGGCAGACGACCGACACAAAAAAAAAATTATTATTATTATTTATTATTATTATTATTATTATTATTATTATTTATTGTTATTATTATTATTATTATTATTATTATTTATTGTTATTATTAATATTGTTTCTTCCATGGTCCAAACGGAAATTTGAGACGCCTGTCCCTTGGTTCAGTCGGTTTTGATAGACGTTTGAATTTAAGATTAAGCTAACATTGTTTTCGTTGTTTTCGTTAGGTTCCTTTGGAGCGGTTCGGTGGTGATGGTGTTGATTACAGTACGCATTTCGTCACTGATGAGTTATTTGATAGTGATACAGATGCAATTAATTGGGCAAAACAAATTGCCCTTACTATCGGATTTGAGTTGATAATTTCGTCACACAAGAAGAATGGAAGCGTAAAATTGTTAAGATGCAATCGAGGTGAACGCTACAGAGGGGAATTAAGAGACTTAGATACTGCTGCTCGGAAGAAATCGAAAACAAAGGTTTGTAAATGTACGTTCCAGTTAAGAGCTCGGCAAGTGTATGGGTCCAGTAGTTGGATGATTGTCGCATTGCCTGGGATTAGGGGTACGCACAACCATGACTTTGCTGTGTTTCCTGAGGGATATCGTCAGATGAGTGGTCTTAGTCCTGGGTCAAAGAAACTCGTTCGTGACATGACTTCGGCACAAACAAAGCCATGTGCTATCTTGGCCGCTATTAAGGAAAAATTTCCCGAGGACAATGCAACTAGACGGCATGTGTACAACCACAGAGATCGTATAAGGAAACTTGATTTTGAAGAGAGAGATGTCATTGGTCAGTTTCATCATTTAGCTGTGGAGAATAAGTACGTACATTGGACAAGAGCCGACCCAGCTACTAATGAGGTAACTCACGTGTTCATGGCACACCCTACATCAATTCAGTTACTTCGGTCTTTTCCTTGGTTGATTGGCTTAGATTCCACGTACAAAACAAACAAGTATAAGATGCCGTTTCTTGAGATAGTGGGGATGACTCCAACCAATAAGAACTTCCTCATAGCTTATGCCATTATGAAGGATGAGACTCAGGCAAGCTATGCGTGGGTCTTAGATAAGTTGAGGATGCTTATTGGAAATGATGTACACCCAACAGCAATTGTGACCGATCGTGAGCTAGGGTTGATGACACCTATTAGAGAGATATTTCCCGAGAGTGCCCATTTGCTCTGTACATGGCACATTAACAAAGTCGTTGAAGACAAAGTGTACAGACTTTGTGGAAAAGATAAGCTTGTCGCGCAGAGGTTCAAGAACGGGAGGTGGAAAATTATCATGGAAGCTTCCACAGAAGCTGCGTACGATAGAGCAGTGCGTATGATGAAGGGTAGTTGGAGGAATTACCCTCACGTGATATCCTATGTAGAGGAGACCTGGCTGAGATACAAAGAGATGTTTGTGGCTGCGTGGACGAATAAGGTGCTACACCTTGGCAACACTACGACTTGCAGGGTGGAGAGTGCACATGCCGCGCTAAAACAGTGGTTGAACTCTTCAACTGGAGCTTTGGACAATGTTTGGAACAAGGTCAACAAGTCAATCGAGTCACAAATAACTGAGATCAAGTACACACTTGAAGAGTGCAGAAGACGAAGAAGTGTGATGTACTCGGGTTTCCCATTCAACTATCTGACCGGGTATGTTTCCCATTACTGCTTAGAAATATTATCGAATGAGCTGAACAGGATGAGAGAATTGAGTCACCAAGTATTTCATCGTTGCGGTTGTGTATTGAGATCCACTCATCAGATCCCGTGTGCGTGTGAGTTGAAAACGGCCACGGATACGGGCACGCCAATTAGCTTGAATAGTGTCCACAAATTTTGGCGAACACTCGTTATTAGTGATGCAGTGGAGATAGCTACGCTTGACATGACTGAGCATCCATCTGAGGACCATCGATACTTTCACTCTCTGGTCGACGAGGTTAACTCAAGCGACCGGGCAGTTGTGCGCAACATATCTGTCCTTATGAATGACCAGCTTCATCCTGAGGAAGCGAGTTACGTCGAGCCGGAAGCGAACACGACAGTCAGAGGTCGACCGAGAGGGAGTTCCTCTACCAGACGTGATCCTAGTTCATGGGAGTATTCCCAGAGGGGTCGTGGTCGCCCTAGGTCATCCAGTTCGAGCCGCGGGCGTGGTCGTAGCTCATCCTCATCGAGTAACGTCGTGCGGAGTACTGGTATGAAAACCCATAATTTATTAACATGTACATAATGTTGTTAATTACTTTTTGATAAGTACTATTAATGACTTTCTATTATATTGTCTTGCAGCTGGACACGGAATAGATATCACTGAATTCTATCATGTTAACAAAATTCCGGGAATCATCATACCTTTCATTGAAGGATATCTCGATGTGCTTGGGGATGGTAATTGCGGTTTCCGTGTCATTGCGGACTACGTTTTCGGAGACCAAGAGCAATGGCGATTGACGAGAGTTTGCATTGCAAACGAACTCTTAGCTAACCGAGCATTGTACGAAAACATATACGTTGGGGGGGTCGATGCTGGTTACCGCCGTATTATGTGGGACGGAGGTGCGTGTAACGATGATCACTGGATGATAGTACTTGAGGATTTGTTCCCGATTGCCAACCTCTTCAATGCAGCGATTATGTTATTCGGATACGGCAGCGGAAGGGGGTTATATGCTTGTTACACAGTGCTACCGTTGCAAGCACCTTCGACTGCTACACGTCCAAGTAGGGAAATTGTCATAGGTCATTTAGGTAATTCGTACATGCATTATATCCGTCTGGATTTAGCCTCAGATTTCCCTGTTCCTCCGATATGCGCAGCATGGTTTACTTCCCGTTCTGATAGTGTCGCTGGTTGGGAGCAAATGTATGTTAGGCGAAGAGCACATTGGGATTGTTTAGCGAGGTCGACGTAATTGAATGTTTTGCGTGATTGTCATACTTATATCATTGTCACATTTTTGTGTGATTGTTATATTTTGCATGTGGAGAGTGATCGTGATTATTGGAGGTAAATAAAACAACAAATTACAATAAAACAAAAACGGTAAATAAGAAACAACAAATTACAATAACACAAATAAATAACAATAACAATGAAACTCTTATATAAATATATAACAAATTCATCTAGGGTCAATACATCATTTGGCAGCCCGCCAATCTCTCATATACTCGTCCATTTGGGATCGAGAACCTTCCGCTTGCTCCGGAGGAATCAAAGTAATGCCCTGCTCATGTAAGAGGGCTAGACGATTCACCCACTGCAAAAAAGTAACAATGAGTGTGAGTTCAGAGATATGTAATACGTAAAAAAATATATATTTTAGTTAATCACTTACATAATCGCTGTTGGATCGTGGAGGAATCACAGGTGCTGCAGCGTCACGTATCAGCCGAGGGTGGGAGTGACGGTAGTACCATGCGAGGTAGTCATCCGTACATGCTGTGGGATCTGACGTGGATGCCTGAAACCCATGGAGACCAAGAATGTAAAATCCCGGGAACATACGCCAGGCATCAGATGACATCCGTTCGGGGTAGACAACCTTGTACGAACGACTGCTCCATGACCTGATCGCTTTCTCTGGCCTAATGATCGGGAAAGGGATACTCTGTACGTACCCGATTTGTCGTAAACAACGAACAGGCATGTACGGTTCGATAATATCCCGATACCGTAGCCACCCCATGAATACAGTCCTTGGTACAGATACTGCCGGGTCAGAACCGTACGGCAGCCACACCACCTACGTAGAAATGTTGAAAGTTACGGTGAAGTAAAAAAAACATAGCAAACGACGAAATAAATCATGAACACCGATAACTAAATGACGTACCTCTGGCGCTCGCAGCTGATCCAAGCGTCTACGTAACGAGTGCAGTCGAACCACGTCCTTGCCCTCAACCTGGGCACTCCATACGGACGCACGGGGAGCCTCGTCGTCCCCGACAACCATCCGCTCCCGATGAGGTCGGAAGCAGGGAAAGTACTCGTATATCCATGCCTGGAGGAGAGTTAGGCATCCGCAGATGCCCTGAGAATCCCCGCGACTAGTTATACCGAGCTGACGATATAGGAAGGCGAGGGCAGCAGATCCCCAAGAGAACTCATGCACCGTTTCGACACCGTCGTCCATCACCTCCATCACGCAGGAGGGTCTAATACGGTTACCACTCTTGTCGACAAACAAGGTGGATCCAATAAGTAACCACATCCAAGCTGTCGCCTGGTTGTCCTCCACTTGCTCACGGCAAAGCTCAAAAATCGACTCCGTGAGGACCGCACCGCCCTGCCAGTAGCTACACATCAGTTCATCTCGGGTGACCCCGAGAACCTCCATGGCCGCCATCTGCAGCTGCCTATCCCGTCCCTCATTGGAAACGAGCTGTCCCTCTACACGAATCTGAAGAATATGCCATACATCGTGCAACATGATCGTCATCTCTCCGAACGGCATGTGGAACGAGTTCGTATCCGGCTGCCACCTTTCAACGAATGCAGATATCAGGGGGAAGTCAATATGTCTGAACATAATGTCTGCCAGGTGTGATAACCCAGTCCCCTCGATCTGGGCCCTCATCTCGGCCGACATCTCCGCTCGCCACTGACTCAGCCGCTGACAGACACTGAATCGGTTCTGACACTTCAAGAGACCCCTCGTCTCTCCATTCCACATACGAGACGCTACGTGGCCCAGGAAGCTCGGTATGACGCTATCATCCGCCGGCCCACCGGGCACAGGCCCTGTAACAAGCCACGTAGTGTCATCCTCGGCTCTAGATCGTTTGCTAGTACTGGACGACCCAGTACTAACAAACCTACCGCCTCTGCCCTTCACCACGCGCCAATCTGAGGATGATTCGTCGCCAATCTGATCATCGTCCATGGACTGATCCCCGGAGTAGAACTCGCTAGTTTCGTAATCGTCTTGCTCAGCAGTCATCTCCCTCATCCGAACTGCCTCTCTCTGTCTCCGTACAGAGGCATCAATCCCGCGCGTCCTCGTGTGACGCGGTCCTGAACCAGCTAGTTCACTAAATAACCTCGGCACCGATTTACCGGCTCCTCCCCTCTATCATTTCACATTTTTAATTAATTAAACAATAATCAGTAATAATAATAATAATAATATTAATAATAATAACAATAAATAATAATAATAATATTAATAATAATAACAATAAATAATAATAATAATAATAATAATAACAACAATAAATAATAATAATAATAATAATAATAAATAATAATAATAATAATAATAATAAATAATAATAATAATAATAATAATAATAATAATAATAATAAATAATAATTGTTTTTTTTTTGTGTCGGTCGTCTGCCGATCACGACTCACCCTTGGGTGAGTCGTCTGCGACCGGCGACTCGCCCAAGGGTGAGTCGTCTGTCGATCTCGACTCCCCAAGGGTGAGTCGTCTGCTACAGGCGACTCACCCTTGGGCGAGTCGAGATCGACAGACGACTCACCCTTGGGTGAGTCGCCGGTCGCGGACGACTCACCCAAGGGTGAGTCGTGATCGGCAGATGACCGACACACAATCAACACAAATTCAATTCATAAGTTCGCGATTCAATTCAAGGCAAAAAAAATTCAATTCAAGGCAAAAAAAATTTCGAAAAGTTACCCCCCCGCGATGCTCATGGTCGCCGCCTCCCTCGCCGTCGAAGCCTCTGCCGCTGCCGCTAGCCCCTGACATTCCGTTGTGATGGTGGTGGTGGTGGTGGTGCCGTGAGTGGTGGTGGTTGCCGGTGTGATGGTGTGGTGGTGAGGATGAGTGAGAGTGAGTGAGGAAGAGAGGAAGGATGAGTGAGAGTGAGTGAGGAAGAGAGGAAAGATGAGTGAGTGAGAGTGAGTGAGGGCAAAATTGGAATTTGGGGGGGCGGTAGGTAGTAATTTGGGGCGGTATTTAGCAATTCACATTTAGAATTGGAATTGGCGGATCAGTTTCAGGTCCGGACCCACAGATCCAAATCAATTCCAGGACGAGCACCAAATACCCAGGATCCATACTCACCCCTAACCATAATCCCCTCTTTCTTTTCTCCTTCTATTATTATTATTATTATTATTATTATTATTATTATTATTATTATTATTATTATTATTATTATTATTATTATTATTATTATTATAAGAAGAAGCATATTATTACTCTTTCTTGCATTTTTTTTTTTTATCAAAAAATGCCTCCTTTTGCATAAAACGGTGGTGGAACTGTGGGAGTGTTTTAAATTTTTAGTTTTTTTATTAGAACAATTTTTTTAAAAAAAAAAAAAGAAAAGGAAAGGAAACTTCATGTATATGTTTGGGTCATTTCCTTTATGATCGACATAACTATAGAAACCCAATAACAATATAGGAATCATCGACTAGTCGATAATTATTTTAAATGCAATGTTGGCCATCTTTTTATTTTGGGTTAATATGTGGATCTGGTGAATATGAATGGTTGCTGGAAGATTATGGATAGTTAGGATTCTAATTTTTCTATTGGTGACTAACAAGCAAGATTGTTCTACCTTTTTAGGCTAATCTTCTTTTATTTTTTTTTGCTTTCGGTGACCAAATATTCATTTCTTGCATTTTCATCACTGTCATTTTTATGCTGTTAGGGTAGTAGCTATCACTCTCTTATGAATATTTTTAAGAATGGGACTAATTGCTTTGTTTATGCTTTGATCTTCTTTTGGTAAATTACTTAACGGATTAAGGCCCTATTTAGGAGTCGTTAAAACTTTTGTTTTAGATTACTAACGAAACCACCTAAGCTACACATTGCATATAACATGTTACACATACAAAATGTACCTGACTTTAGAAATTTCATCCAGAGTAAATTTTATTTTCATTTCAAGATTTTCAACTATGAACTTCAAACATTCATTACATAAGAATTTGGGGTGCACTGTGCATGTTGCGGCCACTATCATACATGCCACTTGTCTAAAAAATGGAAGGTATTTATAACTTTTTTTTATAACACATTCACGCCTTTCTCTTCTATTTGGAGAATGAAATCATAGAAATGCACATACAATTGTCTAAAAGCTTCTTATCTCTCTCGTTTTTCTCTCGGCTAACTCTCCTCATCACGGATATTCTCATCACCATTCTCACTCTTACACTCAATCGAACTTCCTTATTTGAAACTATAAATCCACTTCTATTTTACTAATTGCCTATATTTATTACACATTGTCATTTTACA